>SJYV01009644.1:1190674-1204982 GCA_006410875.1 Neotragus pygmaeus | reverse complement strand
ATTAGCCCAAGAGGAGCCCCAGGGTTGACCTTTGTGGCATCCATTGTTATGGCTATTATTAAAGACACAGAGAAATAGGGATAATAATTCACAGTGAAGTGGTTCCTCAGCCAGAGGGCTAGAGGACTCTGAAACCATGACCTCATGGCCCTCCTGGCACCTTCCCACCAGCCTTTCCTTCAAGTCTCTCTTCCACATTCTGTCTTCTGGGAAGCCCTTCTCCACATTCCCTCTCACTCTGTTTTGGCTCTAGCTTAATACCATGTTCCCAGGTTCCAGTCTGGAGGAGAAGCCTCATAAAGGACACTATCCAGGACTCAAAGATCTTCTTGGCTCCCATGTGCCGCATCATCCCACATAAATCTCTTAGTGACCGGGTTCTCCAGATGCTTAGAAGAAAAAAGAATTATTAATAGTGAGTGTGTTGAAGTGTTTTCAAACTAAAGATAGGGATTTCCAAGGTGGTCCAGTGGCTAAGACTCCATTCTTCCTCTGCAGGAAGCACAGGTTCAATCCCTGGTTGGGGAACTAAGATCCCAGAAGCCACTCAAGGGTGGGCAGGTGGGGGGCAAATGAAGGTGGAAAATGGACCTAGGATAAATGCAATCTTGAAGCTAGTATATTCTTCACTTGGGCTGTTGGTTCCCCCTGCTCCTGGCTGAAACTGAAAGTCGTTCAGACATGTCTGCCTCTTTGAGACCCTNTGGGCAGGTGGGGGGCAAATGAAGGTGGAAAATGGACCTAGGATAAATGCAATCTTGAAGCTAGTATATTCTTCACTTGGGCTGTTGGTTCCCCCTGCTCCTGGCTGAAACTGAAAGTCGTTCAGACATGTCTGCCTCTTTGAGACCCTATGGACCATACAGTCCACGGAAATCTCCAGGCCAGAATACTGGAGTGGGTAGCCTTTCCCTTCTCTAGAAGATCTTCCCAACCCAGGAATCGATCCCAGGTCTCCTGCATTGAAGGTGGATTCTTTACCAGCTGAGCTACAAGGGAAGCCCAAGAATACTGGAGTGGGTAGCCCATCCCTTCTCCAGGGATCATCCTGATCCAGGAATCAAACTGGGGTCTCCTGCATTGCAGGTGGATTCTTTACCAACTGAGCTATCAGGGGCCCAAGGTAAAGTACAATTTATCCTTAGAGAATTACTCATATAAATTTAGCTGTTGGGTGTTGCTATCGATATCTTTATTTTCTTTCATTTTGTTTATTCTTCCTTCCTTTCTTTCTACCATCTGCAAGTCACATTCACTGTCACATCAAAACTACCCAGACTAGGCCCAAGATGAAGTTACCTACCCCCTGCTGCTGCTGCTGTNTGTTGGGTGTTGCTATCGATATCTTTATTTTCTTTCATTTTTTTTTATTCTTCCTTCCTTTCTTTCTACCATCTGCAAGTCACATTCACTGTCACATCAAAACTACCCAGACTAGGCCCAAGATGAAGTTACCTACCCCCTGCTGCTGCTGCTGTATCCCTTCAGTCATGTCCAACTCTGTGTGACCCCAGAGACGGCAGCGCACCAGGCTCCCCTGTCCCTGGGATTCTCCAGGCAAGAACATTGGAGTGGGTTGCCATTTCCTTCTCCACTGCATGAAAGTGAAAAGTGAAAGTGAAGTTGCTCAGTTGTGGCTGACTCTTCGTGACCCCATGGACGGCAGCCCACCAGGCTCCTCCTCCCTCCATGGGATTTTCCAGGCAAGAGTATTGGAATGGGTTGCCATTGTCTTCTCCAACCTACCCCCTAGATCTCTCCAAAATATTTTGGAAACTACAGCGGGTCAAAATCTGTGAGCCAAACACCTTTCCCTGAATTATCTTGAAAATAAACCTGCAGAAGAAGATTATCTGAAGTCAGAAAGGAAAGTGCAAAGTGGTAGGAAAAGAAATGAAGATTAGTCTCCAGGAAATACAGCCTTCTCTACAAAACCATGGTGTGGCTTGACAACCACATGGAATAATGTGGGTTCTGAGATATTTTCAAGTGTTTAAAAAAAGAAGTGACAGCAGAATCAGGGAAGACCAGCATGTGTGTTTAACTCCCCCATAAATATCGATTTGCTCAACTCCCTAAAAGAACCAGCAAAAGAATCACAGCTCCTAGATCGAGGTACCTGCTGGCCCAGATGGGGAAGGGTTAGAGACAGAGCTGCCACCTGGACAAGGTGAGCTGCAGAAGGGAGAATGACACGGGGAGGAAGGGAGAAAAAGAAGTGAGCAGAACTAGAATGAGCCAGAAGGGAGCATGACATGAGGAGAAAGGGAGAAAGGAGGTGAGCAGAGCCAGGATGATCAAGATTCAGAGAGGGCTGGTGGTGGCCCTGACTTTGACACACGTTCTCCATCTGCGAAATGGGGCTATTGGGAGTATCTCTGAGGCAAGGTGGTGATGAGTCAGGGTTCTCCAGGGAAACAGAACCGGTAGGATGTATATATGGAGAGAAAGAGATTTGTTACAAGGAATTGGTTCCTGTGATTAAGGAAGTGAGAAAGTCCCGAGATCTGCAGAGTGAGTTGGCAAGCTGGAGAGATGATGGTGTAGTTCCAGTCTGAAGGTCAGCAGCTCAAGAGCCAGGAAGGACCGATGCTTCGGTGTGAGTCCAAGGACAGAAAAAAGGGCTACCGTTGCTGTTTGAAGGCCATCAGGCAGGAAGAATTCTCACTCAGAGGAGGTCAGGGTTTTCTACTCTATTTGGCCTTCAACTGACTGGGTGAGGCCTACTCACATTAAAGAGGGCAACCTGCTTCACTTCGTCAAGTCATTTAAATGTTAATCTCATCCGAAAAGCACTTTCACGGACATCTCCAGAATAATTCTTCACAAAATGTCTGGGCACTTGTGGCCCACACAAGTCGACCCATAAAATTAACCATCAAACAAGGTTACGTTGAGACTGGACCAAATGAACTTGCATCTGTGAACCAATATATTTGTATTCAGGTGCACAGATGGTACCCAACTGAGTTAATCACTACAACTGTGCCTTGTTCTTGACCTGAAATTCTCTGTTGTTTCCTAGGTAAAGTGCGTCCTGGAACTGAGGGAAGTGGGTGGAGACAGTCATGGAAGGGAAAGGTGAGGGGATAGCAACCAGGGAAGTGTTTCTGTTAGTGGCAGAAGGGTGACAGAGCCAGGACCACAGCATCTGGGAGACAACTGGAGGCTTCCCTGGCAATCTAGCGGCTAACATTCTGTGCTCCCAAAGTAAGGGGCTGGGTTTCAATCCCTGATCAAAGAACTAGATCTCGCATGCTGCAACTAAAGATCCTGCATGCTGCAACTAAGACCCAGTGCAACCAAATCAATATTTAAACAGAAAAAGAGGCAACTAGAGAAGCTGAAATATCGGGCTCCTAGGGAGGGGGACTGAGGTCAGGCCTCGGCAAGTTGGTGGACTCTCCTCCAGGAAGTCCCAGTGGCGACAACCCCTGGCTTGGTTCCTTGAGGCCTGCTTGTTCTATCAGTCTCAGTGCCAGGGCCAGCCAGGAGGGCAACCTATGTTCATATCCCCAGCTATAGGTTATACAAAGCATCAGGATCATAATACACAGTCCTTATAAGGTTATATAAAACATCAGCATCATACGTACACAGTACCTTTGCTGCTGCTGCTGCTAAGTCACCTCAGTCATGTCTGACTCTGTGTGACCCCAGAGACGGCAGCCCACCAGGCTCCCCCGTCCCTGGGATTCTNCTGCTTACAATCAAGAATCAAATTTTTGGGGGCAACAGGACATTTAGATTCATTTTGAAAATTCCAGCAATTTGAAGAATAATATTTTTTCTGAAAGACTGAAAATAAATCTGATTGTCTACAAACATGAAAAATGCTCATTTCAAGGTCCAGTGATGCTGCATGTACCTTGCTCTCTGTGTCCCAGAGATGGCATCAGTGCCTCAAGGACAAAGAAGAAGCCACCAGAGCCCAGAACATCGATTGAAAGTCTTTCTCCTTATGCAGGTAACTTAGGAGGTATATTGAGAAACAAGATTCTGAACTAGGCTTTCCATTTTGCAGCAGTCTACTGGTGGGGTGAGAATTCAGTCCTTTAAAAGTTATCCTATCTGATTCTCATGATCAGCCAAATCAGGAGTCCTTTGCTATTAATAAAATATTTTGGAATCAGTTTTATTATGTAATATTCTTTTAGAATACTTTCAAATTTTGAAGATCCAGAACAGATTTACCTTCTCTAACATCAAATGTACCTAGAAACTAACTTCAAGTGTATCTGTCTGGGGCTATTTTATTTTATTTTTTATTTTTTTACTTTATTTTACTTTACAATACTCTATTGGCTTTGCCATACATCGANAATATCGATTTGCTCAACTCCCTAAAAGAACCAGCAAAAGAATCACAGCTCCTAGATCGAGGTACCTGCTGGCCCAGATGGGGAAGGGTTAGAGACAGAGCTGCCACCTGGACAAGGTGAGCTGCAGAAGGGAGAATGACACGGGGAGGAAGGGAGAAAAAGAAGTGAGCAGAACTAGAATGAGCCAGAAGGGAGCATGACATGAGGAGAAAGGGAGAAAGGAGGTGAGCAGAGCCAGGATGATCAAGATTCAGAGAGGGCTGGTGGTGGCCCTGACTTTGACACACGTTCTCCATCTGCGAAATGGGGCTATTGGGAGTATCTCTGAGGCAAGGTGGTGATGAGTCAGGGTTCTCCAGGGAAACAGAACCGGTAGGATGTATATATGGAGAGAAAGAGATTTGTTACAAGGAATTGGTTCCTGTGATTAAGGAAGTGAGAAAGTCCCGAGATCTGCAGAGTGAGTTGGCAAGCTGGAGAGATGATGGTGTAGTTCCAGTCTGAAGGTCAGCAGCTCAAGAGCCAGGAAGGACCGATGCTTCGGTGTGAGTCCAAGGACAGAAAAAAGGGCCACCGTTGCTGTTTGAAGGCCATCAGGCAGGAAGAATTCTCACTCAGAGGAGGTCAGGGTTTTCTACTCTATTTGGCCTTCAACTGACTGGGTGAGGCCTACTCACATTAAAGAGGGCAACCTGCTTCACTTCGTCAAGTCATTTAAATGTTAATCTCATCCGAAAAGCACTTTCACGGACATCTCCAGAATAATTCTTCACAAAATGTCTGGGCACTTGTGGCCCACACAAGTCGACCCATAAAATTAACCATCAAACAAGGTTACGTTGAGACTGGACCAAATGAACTTGCATCTGTGAACCAATATATTTGTATTCAGGTGCACAGATGGTACCCAACTGAGTTAATCACTACAACTGTGCCTTGTTCTTGACCTGAAATTCTCTGTTGTTTCCTAGGTAAAGTGCGTCCTGGAACTGAGGGAAGTGGGTGGAGACAGTCATGGAAGGGAAAGGTGAGGGGATAGCAACCAGGGAAGTGTTTCTGTTAGTGGCAGAAGGGTGACAGAGCCAGGACCACAGCATCTGGGAGACAACTGGAGGCTTCCCTGGCAATCTAGCGGCTAACATTCTGTGCTCCCAAAGTAAGGGGCTGGGTTTCAATCCCTGATCAAAGAACTAGATCTCGCATGCTGCAACTAAAGATCCTGCATGCTGCAACTAAGACCCAGTGCAACCAAATCAATATTTAAACAGAAAAAGAGGCAACTAGAGAAGCTGAAATATCGGGCTCCTAGGGAGGGGGACTGAGGTCAGGCCTCGGCAAGTTGGTGGACTCTCCTCCAGGAAGTCCCAGTGGCGACAACCCCTGGCTTGGTTCCTTGAGGCCTGCTTGTTCTATCAGTCTCAGTGCCAGGGCCAGCCAGGAGGGCAACCTATGTTCATATCCCCAGCTATAGGTTATACAAAGCATCAGGATCATAATACACAGTCCTTATAAGGTTATATAAAACATCAGCATCATACGTACACAGTACCTTTGCTGCTGCTGCTGCTAAGTCACCTCAGTCATGTCTGACTCTGTGTGACCCCAGAGACGGCAGCCCACCAGGCTCCCCCGTCCCTGGGATTCTCCAGGCAAGAACACTGGAGTGGGTTGCCATTTCCTTCTCCAATGCATAAAAGTGAAAGTGAAGTCGCACAGTCGTGTCCGACTCTTAGCGACCCCATGGACTGCAGCCTACCAGGCTCCTCCGTCCATGGGATTTTCCAGGCAAGAGTACTGGAGTGGGTTGCCATTGCCTTCTGCGACACAGTACCTTTAACATTATATAAAACATCAGCATCATACACACACAGTTCTATAAGGTTTAATATATATTATTTAATTTTAATTTTTTAAACACCAAAAACACTTTGTATTGGGGAATAACCCATTAACAATGTAGTGATAGTTGAACAGTGAAGGAGCTCAGTCACACATACACGTGTGTCTATTCCCCCTAAAACCCCCCTCCCATTCAGGCTGGCACATAACATTGAGCAGAGTTCCATGTGCTATGCAATAGGTTTTTGTCGGTTATCCTTTTAAATATAGCATGTACTAAATACAGTGTGTATATGACGTTCCCAAAGTCCTTAACTATCCCTTTCCCCCGACCAGCGCCCCCAGCGACCATGAGTTCATTTTCTAGGTCTATGAGTCTCTTTCTGGTTTACAAGTTCATTTATGTCTTTTCTTTTTAGATTCCACGTTTAAGGGGTGTCATATGATCTTCCTCCTCTGCCTGATTTCGCTCAGTATGACACTGTCTGGGTCCATCCATGTTGCTGCAAATGGCCTTATCACATTCTTTTTAATGACTGAGTAATATTCATATATGTGCGTGTGTGTGCGTGCGTGTGTGTGTGTGTGTGTGTGTATGAACGGGTAAAGGAGATGTGGTGTGATGTATGCACACATCTTCACCCATTCATCTGTCGATGGACATCTAGGTTGCTTCCATATCTTGGCTATTGTAAATGGTATTGCAATGAATATTGGGGTGCATGTATCTTTTCATGCCATATTTTTCTCTGGATATATGCCCAGGAGTGGGACTTCAGAGTCATATGATAGCTCTATTTTTAGTTATTTTGAGGAACCTCCATACATCCTCCATAAAACATCATCATCATACATACACAGTCCCTGTGAGGTTAGATTATAAGCTTAGATTAAATTAAATTAGATGAAGATACAAAGTCCTTCTTAGCAGAAGCTAGCCAGCCACAGAGGCAGCCTCACTCCACAAGCTTCCTGAAAATTCTGGAGGAGGTGCGCAGGGCACCTGCCTCAATCCCTGGGAGGCAGGATCTCCTAGAAGGTTGGATTTCTCACTCCATTATAGTAGGGCTGGGGTCATGGTTCCAGAAGCATGTACTTCTGACAATGTAAGTGCAAGTCGAGAGAAATATTCACAAACATGGACGGGCCTCTCCTGGTTCTGGACCAGACTCCACAGCCCCAAGGCCACATCCTCATGTGGAGGTGAGCAGAGTCAGCACCCAGGAGTCCCCAGGCATCCCTGTGCCCGGCTTGCCAGCATTCCTTTTGTCACAAGAAATCATACATTATTGTGGGTGGAGACTTCCCTGGTGGTCCAGTGGTTAAGAATCCACCTTCAGTGCAGGGGGCTGCAGGGGGGACACAGGATGGATCCCTTATCAGGAACTGCTGCTACTGCTGCTGCTAAGTCACTTCAGTCGTGTCCGACTCTGTGCAACCCCACAGACGGCAGCCCACCAGGCTCCCCCATCTCTGGGATTCTCCAGGCAAGAACACTGGATTTTTCCAATGCGTGAAAGTGAAAAGGGAAAGTGAAGCTGCTCAGTCGTGTCTGACTCTTAGCGACCCCATGGAGTGCGGCCTACCAAGCTCCTCCCATGGGATTTTCCAGACAAGAGTACTGGAGTGGGTTACCATTGCCTTCTCCGATCAGGAACTAGGACCCCACATGCCCAGGGGCAAGTAAGCCTGTGCACCACAATTAGAAATGCTCCCACACACTTCAGCTAGAGAAAAGCCCCGGCAAGCTGCAACAAAGACCCAGTGTAGCCAAAAAAAAAAAATTTACTGTGGGTGATGAGCAACGCTTTGAGAACTGGGCAGAAGGCAAAGACTGTCATTCCCCTGCTGTCCCTGCTGGGACCCCACACTCAGGAAAGCCATCTGGGTGAGGTTGCATGGCCAGAGGAAGCGAGGGGCAGGTGGGCAGGGGCTTAACACTCAGCTCTAGAGTATGGTTCCTGTGCCACCCTGGGCTAGTTACCCAGCCTCTCTGGGGCTAATTTATCCTCTCTTCTGAAGACAACCCTTCTCATCCTTGGCTAAAATCACTTGATGAGCTTCAAAAAGAGAACCGCAATCTGGACTCTGAGCCAGATGGACAAAATTAGACTCTCTGGGGGTAGAACCCATGAACCGGTAAGTTAGAAACATTCCAGGTGATTCTAATGTGCACACCCATCTTTTTGCTTTCCCAGTTTCTAATCCACTGGTTTGACAATCAGATAGCCAAGCTTCTAGGATGGAGTGGCATGGAGACCGGTAGTGATGAGACTGATTTACGTGGCTCCAGAATTCAGATTGGAGTCACAAGAGCAAATTACAAGGAGGCAGATTTAGGATGAGACTCAGAAGAAATTTCTGACCATTCCTGAAATGCCTTTTCTGGAACTGGCTTCATAATGATCACTCTATGAACCATATAAGATGATTCACCGTGTGTAAATTTATATTGAACATGCCTGATTTTGTAGAGATAGATAAATTACCTAGCTTAGCAGACTTTACTCCAAATAGCTTTTGATTGTTTCCAAAAATCAAACCCATCCCCAAGAGCGATCACAGAGTCACTTCCCACAAGTTCCTTAACTTCCGAGTGTCCGGGGCTCCCTGCCCTAAGAGGACTGGGAGGCTCACCCATTTGCTTCACCTGGGTGAGATTTCACTGAAATAAGAAAGGAATGTGAATGCTCCAGATTCTGCTGGTTGAAACTAAATGAAGGTGAATCCTCATGCCATCGGTGAGGATCTGAAAAATGGCATTCATTCCTGGTTCTGAAAGTAGTTCTAAGCCTGGACTGGAGAGCTCTAGGCCTGGGTTGGACTCCAGCATCATCGCCCAGTACTGACCTGACTTGACCTCCCTGGATCGCAGTTTCCTCATTTATTAATGGAATTGGGAGGGTCCACTGGGAAATACACAGATCTTAGCACAGAGTCTGACATTTGGCAAATGCTCCACACACATTGATACCTTGTTAATCATTATCACCCTTGAAGTAAATCTCTACATTTTGACTGTTTTGAAGGGGACCAGGCTTACGTGGATGTGTATGTCTTGGAACGTTTATTAGAAAACCTGCCCCACCTCTCTGTAGTCACAGCTTCCAGAAAGTGTGTTGATTTCCATTCACGTCCCAGGCCTTTGGCTCAAGAGCTCCACTCCCGTATATCTTGTCTGAGCGCGAGAACAGAAGCCAAGGCAAGCGTTTGCTTTGGAACAAAGAAGGAACAAGCATGGATTTCTGGAGGCACTCGCCATTTCCGAGGAAGGAGTCATTAGTTTCTCGTAAGATGAAGTGGTGAAGTGGAGTCCATTTTCCTCAACTTTCTTGCACAGCTCCTGTGGGTCAGGAGAGGGGTGGAGGGAGGACCAGGCCCTCCACAACCAGGCCTAGATTTTGAAAATGGACTTGCTTGTCTTTTGTGTTTTCCAAGTTTAGGCTAAAAACATTTCCAAGTTGCTTGCCCCCATCTTCTTCTTCATAACTGGATGAGTGCGTGCGTGTGTGTGTGTGTGTGTGNGTAAGATGAAGTGGTGAAGTGGAGTCCATTTTCCTCAACTTTCTTGCACAGCTCCTGTGGGTCAGGAGAGGGGCGGAGGGAGGACCAGGCCCTCCACAACCAGGCCTAGATTTTGAAAATGGACTTGCTTGTCTTTTGTGTTTTCCAAGTTTAGGCTAAAAACATTTCCAAGTTGCTTGCCCCCATCTTCTTCTTCATAACTGGATGAGTGCGTGCGTGTGTGTGTGTGTGTGTGTGAAACTCAGTATGTTTGTAGGGCAAATACTGCTGGGGACGGTGTCCAGGTGAGCAATCCTGAGTCATTGGCTCTGGAAAATACCACCAGAGCCCGGATATAACTTTCTAAAGGCTCCTCTCCCTCACTGTGGGATTCAAGAAACTGCTTTCCTGATGGAGCTAAAAGTATCAGCCTGGTTGCAGAAACCCCCACACAGAACCACCCCCCAAACACACCCAGCCAACACTGAGAAGGGATAGCTGATTTTCCCACAGGCGTTTTGTTTCTCCTCCTTCAGCATTCAGATTCATGTTTTGCTTCTAGAACCACCATCATTTCATTAAACTTCACTCGAAAAATAAAAGGAGGGGGCACCCACAGCTCAGAATTTTGTTTTGAATTTGTTTTCTTATTTTGTTGTTGTTAGAGTGAAAGCGCAGACCAAGTGAGGTTCAGAGGAGCCACTGCATGTTGACATCCCCGAGGTTTCTTTCGTGCCACTTGGCACTGAGAGGCAAGAGTCGATTCCTCCCAGCACCCCCCCAACCCCCATCTCTGCCCTTCTCCCGGCTGTGGATGGAGGCTGCTGGTGGCAATGGTTCAGGGAGAGTGGAGTTGTCACAGCTTGTTGTAAGCAGAAGGTGGATGCCAGGGGCTGTCAGTGCTATCTCTCTCAACAAACCCACGTTGCCGCCCCAGGATTTCCATGGAAAGAACTGGGAAGTGTGGAGAGATAGAACTCATAACATATAATACCTGCTGCTTAATAAGGATTGTGTGCTTCCATGAGAAACTACTGACATCACTGCTATGCTGCGGAGGTCCATGGGAAGGTCTAATCAGGTAGCCTTGTGTGATTTTGCCAAGAATAATTATCTTGCTAGGGGTGCGCAAGAATCAAACATTTAGAGAGTCCCTTCCAGGAGCCAACAACTTGACACAAGTTCTCTTATTAAATCTTCGCCACAGCCAGGTGAGACCGGGGAGGGGAAACCGAGACTCATGTTGTGTTTCGGTCCTGAGAGGCGAGGCTGTGCTATAGTAACAAACAGTCCGAAGAATCTCAGTGGTTCTATACAATTAGAGTGTATTTGCCACTGACAGAAGCCTCCCATGCAATGACTCCAAAACGCTGACTACTTTGACCTTTTGGCCCACCTTGTCAACTCAAGGCCTCCACTGCAATTGCCACGGCAGGGGAAGAGAGACTGGAAGATTGTACCTGAGTCTCTCCTTCAGTCCAGAAGTGAACTGCTGCTGCCAGTTCAGTTGCCAGAACTAGCACTATGTCCCTACGCACCTACTGAGTCTTCTGTGTGCCAGGAAGGGCACAGGATATTGGTGAGCGTAGGCAATACTGACCACAGGGAGGTTTAATACCTAGCAGGAAGTGGTGGGGCTTCCCTGATGTCTCAATGGATGAAGAATTTGCCTGCAGTGCGGGAGACACAGGAGATGTGGGTTTGACCCCTGGGTCAGAAAGCTCCCCTGGAGGAGAAAATGGCAAACCCACTCCAGTATTCTTGCCTGGGAAACCCTATGAACATGGGAGCCTGGTGGCTGCAGTCGGAAGGGTCACAAAGAGTTGGACACGACTGAGCAACCAAGCACAAGGTAGCAGCTGGCAGAACTAAGGTATCAAGTGAGCTCTGCCTGGAATCAAAGCTCCAACTCTGTCCACGACATTTGGAGCCAGTAAGAGGACTCCTTACCTCCTGGCTCAGTCAGCAAGCAGGCCTGTGTGAGCATCCTTGCATAACCTGCTGGGGACAAAAGTGAAAGTGAAAGTCACTCAGTTGTGTCCAACTCTTTGTGACCCCATGGACTGTATAGTCCATGGAATTCTCCAGGCCAGAATACTGGAGTGGGGAGCCTTTCCCTTCTCCCAACTCAGGGATCTTCTTCCCAACTCAGGGATCGAATCCAGGTCTCCGGCATTGCAGGCAGATTCTTTACCAGCTGAGCCAAAAGGGTACCCAAAGGCAGTCATTAAATAGCAGTAATAGGTCCTTGTATTTGTACAAAGCCTCCCCGGTTTTCAAGGCTTCTTAAAGTATGTTGGTTCACCAAATCCTTAAAACAACATAACCAAACAAAAAGGGAAAATTTTTTATCCCCGCCTCTCAAGAAACTGAAACCAGAAAGAAACTGGACATAGCAGAGCTAGTCATTGAAAAACCCAGACTAGAACTTAATGTATATACAACCTCATTTGAAGCTCTTCCCAACCCATCCTACTCTCTGTAATTTCAGTCTGGAAAGACCCCTCCTTTCCACCCAAACTATTTCTCCTCCTCTAAAATGCCACTCTCAGGACACCACACCCTCACTGAACCCTCTTCTGGGGGATGTCATTATTAATGCATGTGAAGCAATTAATGTGTCACACTGTGCAGACTTAGGTTTAAGAACATTTGAGACAGAAGTAACTTTTGAATTTTTATTGGATTATAGTTGCTTTCGAATGTTGTGTTAGTTTCTGCTGTACAGCAAGGTGAATCAACTGTATGTATACACACGTCCCCTCTTTTTTGGACTCCCTTCCCATTTAGGTCACCACAGAGCATTGAGTAGAGTCCCCCGTGCTATACAGCATGTTCTCATTATCTATTTTATACATAGTATCAACAGTGTATGTATGTCAATCCCAATTGCCCAATTCCTCCCACTCCCCCTTCCCTCTTTTTTAAAAAAAAATTTAATTTATTTAAATTGGAGGCTAATTGCTTTACAATATTGTAGTGGTTTTTGCCATACATTGACATGAATCAGCCATGGGCGTACATGTGTTCTCCATCCTGAAACCCCCTCCCACCTCCCTCCCTGTCCCATCCCTCTGGGTCATCCCAGTGCACCAGCCCTGAGCACCTTGTCTCATGCATCAAACCTGGACTGGCGATCTGTTTCGCATATGATAATATACATATTTCAATGCTATTCTTGCAAATCATCCCACCCTTGCCTTCTCCCACAGAATCCAAAAGACTGTTCTTTACATCTGTGTGTCTTTTGCTGTCTTACATACAGGGCCCCTCTTCCCTCTTGATGCTCATAAAAATCATGGAACACTTGACAAACTTGCACGTCATCCTCGCGCAGGGGCCATACTCATCTTCTCTCTGTTATTCCAATTTTAGCATATGTGCTGCCGAAGCGAGCAACATTTGAGACAAAATACAGATAACAGGCAGAGCAGGGTGAATGAGTCTAGAAAATCTGTCTTGAGAAGCCACTAGCTTGTTGAGATGTGGATAAAGAGGGAACTCATTTCAGATGGAAATTCTTTCTTTTAGTTCTCATTCCTTTGTTCTAATCCACTGCATTTTTGTTTTGCTTTCTGACCAAGTTGCATAGCTTGTGGGATCTTGGTTCCCTGACCAGAGATTGAACACAGGCCCTCAGCAGTGAAACCATGAAGTCTTAACCACTGGACCACCAGGGAATTCACTCAGTTCAGTTCAGTTCAGTCGCTCAGTCGTGTCCGACTCTTTGCGACCCCATGAATTGCAGCACACCAGGCCTCCCTGTTCATCACCATCTCCCGGAGTTCACTCAGTCTCACTTTCATCAAGTCCATGATGCCATCCAGCCATCTCATCCTCTGTCGTCCCCTTCTCCTCCTGCCCCCAATCCTTCCCAGCATCATAGTCTTTTCCAGTGAGTCAACTCTTCGCATGAGGTGGCCAAAGTACTGGAGTTTCAGCTTTAGCATCATTCCGTCCAAAGAAATCCCAGGGCTGATCTCCTTCACTAGTCTATTACATTACAAAATTTGCTAAGTGCCTTTCCATGTACTATTTCATTTCACTTCCTGAACAATTCGGTTAGGGAATTGAGAACTTAGTCAGATCTTTCTTCTCATTGGACAAAAAACTGAAACCTACAGAAGACAAAGTGACTTGTCAAACATCAGAGCAGGCCAGAGCCTGAACTCAAACGAAGAGGCAAAAATGTGAAAGAGGAATAATGGTCGATATTTGTGCAACGGTGGTGAAACTATCACATTTAGAGCTAGCTGGCAGTCTACAAATTAATACATTTTATAAAAATCAGGTTTTTACTATGAAATATTTCATACATACAATGGAGCTTAAATACACATATATGATATTTAGAATAATAAAACACTGTATCTACCACCCTGCTTATGTCGTGTTCTAAGACAATAGGTCACTTCAAGCTATAAAAATTACATACTCAGGGACGTACCTGGTGGTCAAGCAGTTAAGAATCTGCTTTACAATGCAGCGGATATGGGTTTCACCTCTGGTCAGGGAACTAAGATCCCACATGGCACTTAATTTAAGCCAGTGTCTTGTAGAGCCTGCATGCCACAATGAAAGATCCTACCTGCCACAACAAAGACCTGATACAGCCAAATAACTGAATATTAAAAAAAAAAAAA
>SJYV01009644.1:1107893-1171328 GCA_006410875.1 Neotragus pygmaeus | reverse complement strand
TTTTCCTCTATTTCTTTGCATTGATCGCTGAAGAAGGCTTTCTTATCTCTTCTTGCTATTCTTTGGAACTCTGCATTCAGATTCTTTTATCTTTCCTTTTCTCCTTTGCTTTTCACTTCTCTTCTTTGCACAGCTCTTTGTAAGGCCTCCCCAGACAGCCATTTTGCTTTCTTGCATTTCTTTTCCATGGGGATGGTCTTGATCCCTGTCTCCTGTACAATGTCATGAACCTCATTCCATAGTTCATCAGGCACTCTATCTAACAGATCTAGGCCCTTCAATCTATTTCTCACTTCCACTGTATAATCATAAGGGATTTGATTTAGGTCATACCTGAATGGTCTAGCGGTTTTCCCTACTTTCTTCAATTTGAGCCTGAATTTGGTAATAAGGAGTTCATGATCTGAGCCACAGTCAGCTCTTGGTCTTGCTTTTGTTGACTATATAGAGCTTCTCCATCTTTGGCTGCATAGAATATAATCAATCTGATTTCAGTGTTGACCATCTGATGATGTCCATGTGTAGAGTCTTCTCTTGTGTTGTTGGAAGAGGGTCTTTGTTATGACCAGTGCATTTTCTTGGCAGAACTCTATTAGTCCTTGCCCTGCTTCATTCCGCATTCGAAGGCCAAATATGCCTGTTACTCCAGGTGTTTCCTGACTTCCTACTGTTGCAGTCCAGTCCCCTATAATGAAAAGGACATCTTTTTTGGGTGTTAGTTCTAAAAGGTCTTGTAGGTCTTCATAAAACTGTTCAACTTCAGCTTCTTCAGCATTACTGGTTGGGCCATAGACTTGGATAACTTACATTACCATATGTAAAATAGACAGCCAATGGGAATTTGCTGTATGGCTCAGGAAAGTCAAACAGGGGCTCTGTATCAACCTAGAGAGATGGGATGGGGAAGGTGATAAGAGGGAGGTTCAAAAGGGAGGAGATATATGTATACCTATGGCTGATTATGTTGAGATTTGACAGAAAACAACAAAATTCTGTAAAGCAATTATGCTTCAATTAAAAAAAAATTCTTCCTTCCGAGCAAAACATTCACCTCTTCCTATCACCCCTCCTCTCTCACCTCCCTCCACCTCACGCTGGGCTCTGGTGATGAAGGGCAGGAAGTGACTGCTGATGAGGGGCATCACCCAGAACCAGGCCAGCTCTGGAGCTGGCTGTGTCAGGTTGCTTCGGTCTTCCTGGCAAACCTACCAGTAAGGCTTGTTACAGGTAAGGAAGTGAGGCTCACAGAGCTGGAGTGTCTGGCCTTGAACCCAAATCTTAAGTATTATACTGTCTCCACTTAAGAGCTATATAGGAGCAGAAACAGGGCCCAGGGAGCCCCTTGAGGGCTTGGGAGACCTTGGATACTTGCTACCCAAGAATTAGAATCCCTCCATTGGCTGGGAGTTGAGGGGGAGAACTCCCCACCCTGACAGATTCTCTGGATCCATGTGCCCTCCCATCTGCCTAAGATCCTTGCTGTCTCTACCTGCTCTAAGAGCCTGGGTGCTCTGGCATTACCTCTCCTACCAGACTCTGAGACCTGATGGGGATAGGGGACAGGATCCCCCCTATGCACTTTATTGCACGTTCCCAGTGTAGAGCAAGCCTCACCACATTAGGCACCAGAGAGCCGTTGGTGGTGCGGGAGTTCTGAGGGGGCCTGGGGACTCACCCCTTACTGGAGGGGTGGTATAGAGAGGCTTTGACAGTGTGGATCCTAACAAACTGTGAACAATTCTTAAAGAGACAGGAATACCAGATCACCTTATCTATCTCCTAAGAAACATGTATGCAGGTCAAGAAACAACAGTTAGAACTGGACATGGAAAAACCAACTGGTTCAAAATTGGAGGAGTATGTCAAGCCTGTATACTGTCACCTGCTTATTTAACTTCTATGCAGAGCACATCATGTGATATGCCAGGCTAGATGGATCACAAGCTGGAATCAAAATTGCTGGGAGAAATGTCAATAACCTCAGATACGCAGATGACACCACCCTAAAGGCATAAAGTGAAGAGGAACTAAAGAAACTCTTGATATGGGTGAAAGAGGAAAGTGAAAAAGCTGGCTTAAAACTCACCATTAAAAAAACTAAGATCTTGGCATCCAGCCCCATCACTTCATGGCAAATAGATGGGGAAAAAGTGGAAGCAGTGACAGATTTTCTTTTCGTGGGTTCCAAAATCACTGCAGATGGTGACTGTAGCCATGAAATTAAAAGATGCTTGGAAGAAAGATTCCTTGGAAGAAAAGCTATGACAAACCTAGACAGCATGTTAAAAAGCAGAGACTTCACTTTGCCAACAAAGGTCCATATAGTCAAAGCTATGGTTTTTCCAGTAGTCACGTATGGGTGTGAGGGTTGGACCCTAAAGAAGGCTGAGTGCCGAAGAATTGACACTTTCAAACTGTGGTGCTGAAGAAGACTCTTAAGAGTCCACTGGACAGCAAGGTGATCAAACTAGTCAATCGTAAAGAAAATCAACCCTGAATGTTCATTCGAAGGACTGATGCTGAAGCTGAAGCTCCAATACTTTGGCCACCTGATGCGAAGAGCTGACACTGGAAAAGACCTTGATGATGGGAAAGATTGAGGGCAGGAGGAGAAGGGGGCAGCAGAGCATAAGATAGTTAGATAGCATCATGGACTCAATGGACATGAATCTCAGCAAACTCTGAGAGATGGTGAAGGACAAAGGAGCCTGTTGTTCTGTTGCTAAGTCGTGTCCAACTTCTTGAACCCCATGGGACTATAGCCCACCAGGCTTCTCTGCTCATGGAATTCTCTAGGCAAGAATACTAGAGTAAGTAGTATTCCCTTCTCCAGGGCATCTTCCCAACCCAGGGATTGAACCCAGGTCTCCTGCATTGCAGGCAGATTGTTTACTATCTGAGCCACCAGGGAGACCTCAGGGGAGCCTGGTGTGCTACAATCCATGGGGTCCCAAAGAGTCAAACATGACTTAGTGACCGAACAACACAAAAACAGAGAAGCCAGGAGTCAATAGCACAACCCAGATTAGCTGAATGACCCTGGACTCAGCCTGTCTGTGTCTCAGCATCCTCATCTAGTTATATATTTTATTTTGGGGCTGCCCCTCGCAGCTTGTGAGATTTTAGTTCCTGGACCAAGGATTGCTAGGTCCTTGGCAGTGGAGTCCTAACCACTGGACCACCAGGGAATTTTGCATCCTCATTTACAAAATGGAGAAATTCACTATTGCGCCTACTTAATTTCTATGAGGAGCGTTGCTCTGAGATAAAGCATGTAGAGAGACTGGAACAGCACAATAAATTATCAAAATTTTGTTCTAACCATTGCTGTTGTTCTCATCATCTTCTCATTGGTGGTGCCTATTGCCCATTTAGGCTCTGGGCCAGCCCTGACTCTGAGCTTAGGCTCTTGACCTGGACTTCTCTTGCCCTTTCTTAGTTCTGGGAGGGTCAGGCAGGTGACTTTTACAGCCAGTGACCCAGAAAACATGGTACCCAGGAAGCCAGCGGTGCTCAGCCTTGGTTGCATGTTAGAATCTCCTGGGGAACTTTATGAAATTCCAGCAANGACTTCTCTTGCCCTTTCTTAGTTCTGGGAGGGTCAGGCAGGTGACTTTTACAGCCAGTGACCCAGAAAACATGGTACCCAGGAAGCCAGCGGTGCTCAGCCTTGGTTGCATGTTAGAATCTCCTGGGGAACTTTATGAAATTCCAGCAAACTGCTAAAGTTGGGAACCAGTGCTTGAAACTCATTCCTTATGCACAGGGGAGGCAGAGATTTGGCATGAGATTCAAACCAATTTGACTCTTGACCTGCCAGCTATATGACTTTGGGCAAGCTCCTCAAGATCCTGCTGACTCAGTTTCTTCACTTGTAAAGCGGAGGATGGTTTCAACCTCACAGTGAGCTTTTGAGGAATTCCACTAAGTTAAATAGGCTGATATGTAATAAGCACTTAATATAGCTTATTATTTTTAGTCCATAGCTCAAAGTTGCCCTTGTTGATTGAGTACACTTTCCAAAATGCCCAAGGAGGTGGAACCACCCCTAACCCACATCACATTTTTAATTACTTTTCTGGGGCTACGTAAATTGTACTGTAANATTATTTGCTTAATAATTTGGGCAGGGGGGTGGGGCGGGGGAATTGATGGAACACAAGCCAAATAGAAGTTTTAGAAATGAAAAACACAGTTTTAATAAATCATTTATTAAAATGGATAGATTAAACATCAGAGTAAGGCACAGCTAAAAAGAGCAGGTTGGATGATACCTCTGGAAAAAAATCACTCTGACAGTATTACAGTGAGAAAAAGAAAAACAGAACCAGCCACGGCTAAGAGACACAGAGGGGAAAATGACAAGACCTAGAACACTCTTGCCTGGAAAAATCTCATGGACGGAGGAGCCTGGTGGGCGGCAGTCCATGGGGTCGAGAAGAGTCAGACACGACTGAGTGACTTCACTTTCACTTTTCACTTTCATGCACTGGAGAAGGAAATGGCAACCCACTCCAGTGTTCTTGCCCGGAGACTCCCAGGGACGGGGGAGCCTCATGGGTTGCCATCTGTGGGGTTGCACAAAATCGGACACGACTGAAGCGACTTAGCGGCAGCAGCAACAGAACACCTTAGCTAGCATACAAAGAACAGAGCGAATGGGAGACAAGCAATACTTGAAGAAATAATGGCTGCTGCTGCTATTTAGTCGCTAAGTTATGTCCAGCTCTTTGCAACTCCATGAACCCCGTGGAGCTTGCCAGGCTCCTCTGTCCATGGGATTTCCCAGGCAGGAATAGTGGAGTATTTCTTCTCCATTTCCTTCTCCAGGGCATCTTTCTGACCCAGGGACTGAAACTGGGTCTCCTGCTTGGCAAGTGGATTCTTTACCACTGAGCCATCTGGGAAGCCCAAATAATGGCTGAGAATTGACCAAAATTGAAGAAAAACCTGAAATTCAGATAAGCACCCTAACCCAATTTCTGAGAATAACACAAATTCACACCTTAAGCACATAGTGGAAAATGAAGAGAACAGCAAAGCTAAGCAGATAATATTAGAAAATGTCATAGTTCTCTGAGGGAGGAATTCACAGTCCTAGAATAGCATGTAAGTAGGAAGCAGAAGAGGGCAGAGGGTGCTGATCTTGCCTGTGAAGCTGTGAAGCTCGCTCAGTCGTGTCTGACTCTTTGTAACCCCATGGACTGTAGCCTACCATGCTCCTCCATCCGTGGGATTCTCCAGGCAAGAATACTGGAGTGGGTTGCCATTTCCTTCTCCAGGAGATCTTCCCAACCCCGGGATTGAACCCGGGTCTCCCACATTGTAGGCAGACGCTTTACCATCTGAGCCACCAGGGAAGCTGATCTTGCCTAGAGGTCAGGAAAAGCATGATGATTAATTTTACATGTTAACTTGGCTAGGCTATGGTACCCAGTTGTTTGGTCAAATATCAGCTTAGATATTTCAGTGAAGATGTGATTAACATTTACAGGGACTTGCCTGGCAGTTCAGTGGTTAAGACTCCCCACTTCCACTGCAGGGGACATAGGTTCAATGCCTGGTCGGCACATTGATCCCACAGGCCACAAGGTGTGGTCCAAAAAGAAAAAAAAAAACCAAAAACATTTACCATCAGTGAATTTTAAGGAAAGCACCACTTCATACTGTGGGTAGGCCTCATCTAATTAACTGAAGCCTTTACAAGCAAAGGCTGTAGTTTCAGAAGGAATTCCTGCTTCAAGGAACTGCAACATAGAAACTTTCCTTGTCTGAGTTTCCAACTTGCTTCCCTGTGGATTTCGGACTCAAGACTGCCCCATGAACTCTTATGAGAATTTCCAGTTGGCTGACCTGCCCTACAAATTTTAGACTCATCTGTCCCTACAGCCATGTGAGCAAATTCCTTAAATCTCTGTATATCTATAGAGATAGAGATGGGGATGACAGAGACACTGTTTCTTTGAAGAACCCTGACTCATACAGAGGGCTTCCTCAGGAAGCTGGGTGTTCGAGTGGGTCTGAAGGCTGAGGACACATTAGTTACACAAGAGAGGGACAGAGGGAGAGGAAGAGCTTTGCAGGAAGAAGTGATGGCTCAGGCCCAGGCCACGCATCCAGGGACAGATGAGAGACAAGAAACATGATCACACCAAACCTTGAACACATTTGGGACTCTTTCCTAGGAGCAGCCGAAGTCTGGGTGCAGTTATAAGTGGTGGGTGCCCACAGTTACAGAGCAGACGTGCCAAGGCTGGGGTCTTAACCAGGTGTCTCTGCCCCAGAGTCCATGTCGAAATTTCTATAGCACCACCCCCCTCTCACAGAAACCAGCTAAGGACGTTTGCCGTTATCCATCTGTCCAGCACATAGTCTGTCCTGCTTTTGAAAGCAGCACCCACATTTTATTTTTAGGAGGAATTTCTCTCCTCATGGGCGTCTTGGTGGGGCTGTCAATCCAGCTCCTTCACTTTGAGTCATGGAGTGGAGTGACTGAAAATGGACACGGGGCTGGAGCTCCCTGCCCGCAGTGGTGGGGCCTAGCTCTGTCCCAGAGGACCTGCCGTGGAGAGCGCTGTACTATCCCTAGTTTAATAGGCTGGTCATTTTCCTCCATTTCGTATTAATTACATGCCTATTAATTCCCTGGAGTGATTCTGTATTCACTTCAGTTTGAGAATTGCTGAATGAGAGGAAGGCAGGTCCTTAGGCGGAAGTCTGGGGCCTTCCAAATACCACCCAGCCTGAGTTGACCACCATCTCACTTGCCACAGAGTTGACTCTACATTCTTTGAAATGAGGCTTCTTTAGCCCGAAGAGTTTATGAAACATTTGCCGTGTGCATAGAGCCTCTGCCCTGGACCCCAGGCAGTGACAGTGGTCTGGGTCCCAGATCCTCAGGGCACAGTGCCCTCGACCAGTACCAACCTGACTCCTCTACAGCCTAGGACTGGGGCTGGATTCTGGAGAGAATGTCTCTTAGGAAAGGAGGACAGGGGACTTCCTGGTGGTCCAGGGGTTAAGACTCCGTGCTCCCACTGCAAGGGGCACAGGTTCGACCCCTGGTGAGGAAAGGAGGACAGGATCTCCTGGGGTGCAGCCAGGGATCTGGAATCTAATGTCTTCAGCCTCTAGCATTGTCCCTGACACTAAGGCTCAGCCCACGAGGCAAGGGTGCAGGGTATAGAGGAAGGACAGGGAGAGAAGCTTCCTTACCTTCGACTTCTGAGAAGACTGAAAACACTGGGATCCTTTGTACAAGGCTGACGTGCAGCCAGAATGTGCCAGAATTATTTAAATACTGAGATGCTTCCATGCTGGTTGGTTAGTAGCCACAGCCCTGAGCTCCCCAAACACCCTCAATGCTCTGGCTGCCCCTGTCCCTCCCCAGAGGCCCTTCCCCACCTCCAAGACCCTGCGGTTCTGTTTGATCACCGCCCTTGCATGCTAGTTCCTGTATGGAGTGTCAGCCGGCTCATGGACTTTCCGTGCACAAGATACCTGCTGTTTCCTGGCTGAGGGGTTTGGCGTGGGAATTGGAAAAAAAAAAAAAAATCCACTTAGCTAAGACTGCAGAGCTGACCCATGTGATAACAGCCACGGTGAAATCTTGGCATTTTTATGCAGGTTCTCATGTGTCGGGAATGGCTGGGGTAGAGTATGGGGGATACTGTACTGCCGGAGCTTTAACCCTGCCCCTGGGTCCTGCTCTGGTTCTGAATATTCTAGCGGTGTGACCTTAAGCAATTTATCTAACCTCTCTGAGCTCCCACAAAATATCCACTGCACAAGGTTGCCAAGGAGATGAACATATTGAAAACTTAGGAGCTCGGCCCCCCGCCTCAAGGTCCTGTGCTAAATCCAGACCCGTAAATATAGCAGCAGAGGACTGCCCCCGCCTGCTGGCTCCTGCGTTTCCCACAAGTACCACCAGTCCCTGGTGATGGTTACCAGGACGCCGGCTGTATCCAGGTGCTCCCTTGGCTGAGACGAGACTCCCCGCCCCACCCCCACCCCACCCTGCCTCCTCTGAGAGCCTGTGGATAATAAGCAGGAAGCAATTGGAGGCGCTGGTGGCCCACATGCCTTTTCTCTGCCCTGCCTGTTTCCTGATGATCGGGGCTCCTTGTTGCGGGGCAGGGAAAGGTGGTCACCTCCCACTATGACTCATCACTGTGTAGCGGGTCTAGTCTCCCTCCAGCCCCCTCCCACCCCAACACTCACACACACTATACAGTCAGGAACACGTACACTTACATTCAGACAAATGCTCACATATTCATATACACTCACACATACACACACACACCCCTACACCCATCTTCCATGCACCGACACGTATACACACACTCATACATATTCATGGTATACTCACCCACCCACAGACATCTTCAGATGCACACACATTTGCATCCGTTAAAAAATTGCAGTACATCAAATAGGTTGTTGGCATATTAAAAAAAAAGTATGTTAGGGATTTGTTTTAATATGTAATAGAAAAACGACAAACCTATCAAGCTAGGGATTTCACAGCACAGATTGTTTAGGACAAAGCTAAAAAAGATAGGAAAAGATTTAAGTCAAAGGGAGTGAGTTGCTTTAAAGGGAAATGCTGAGTAAATCATGGCAAAATTTGCATGAGTGATTCCCCAAAGCCTTGGAAACGTGGTGGAGATGAGGGTCGAGGGGAAGGGCTCTGCGCAAAGTATGTGGGGAGCGGGGGCGTGCCCGCCATGGAGGGAGACTCAGGGACCCTCCAGAAGGAGAGAGAAATTTATCAGTTTTTTTCTTTTATGGCTATTGCTTTCTGCACCCTATCTAAAAAAATCTGCCTGCTCTAAGCTTGTGAAGATAGTCTCCTATGTTTTCCTCCAGAAACTGTAAGTTTTAGCTTCTCATGTTTAGATTTGTGATACATTTTGAACTAATTTTTGTGTGTGGTACAAGATAGGGAGATTCAGTAGCCATGAATTTGAACAAACTCCAGGAGATAGTGGAGCACACAGGAGCCTGGCATCCTGCAGTCCATGGGGTCACAAAGAGTCCACAACTTGGCAACTGAACAACAACAACAAAATTGTTATTCTAGCACAATCTGCTAATATACCCATTGAATTGCCTTGATGTCTTTTCCAGAATCAGTTGACTGTGTTTTGTCTGGATCTGTTTCTGGACTCTCCTGTTCCACTCATGTATTTGTTTATCCTTTGCCAATACCACACTGTCTTGATTATCATAGTTTTATCAAAAGTCATCAAATCAGCAGTGTAAGTTCTACAATTTTTTTCTTCTTTTGCAAGATTATTTTGTTTCTTATAGGCCCTTTACATCCCTATACAGACTTTAGAATTAGCTTGTCCTCATGGGATTTTGATTAGAATTGCATTGGATTTGAGAACACTGACCTATTTATAGTATTGATTCTTTCAATCCATGAGCATGGCGTATCACTCTATTTAGTTCTTTAATTTCTCTCAGCAATGTGCTGTTGTTTCTAGCATACAGGTCTTACACGTCTTTCATGTTTATGTCTATCTGTCTCCGTCCCTCCCTCTCTCTCTGTCTCTCTCTCTATATATATATATATTTACTTTTTAGGTTGCATGCATTTTTTACATGACCTAAATGTCATGGTACTATGGATCTCATTTGGTTTCTTAGGTTTTACTCTCCATCCTCTATTTTAAGATCTATCTATGTTGCTGTATGTACGCTTAGTTCACTATCTGCAACTACTGCATTATATGTCTGATTGATATTCTGTGTTTGCCCCTTCACCTTTCTGCTTCCTGCTCTGGGCGCCCTTACTCTCCAAATTTCCATTGGATTGGCCAACAGGGGGCACTATCAAGAGGTCAGAGGGCAGGAAGAGGTAGGGTATCTGCTGCCCCGACTCCTTTCCTGCAAGTCCAGTTTGCCGCTAGCTGCAATCCTCCACGTAAGCCAGCGCTTCTGCCAGGTGGCCCTCCCTCAGGGCTCCACTTCTGGTTGATTCAGGTTGTTCTTTCCACTTGTCCCTCTTGCTAGAGACTGAGGCTTTCCCATTCATTCCTTACTGGGTTCCCTGAACCATGCCCGTACCTTGACTGAAGACCATCTTGAGTCACCCCTTTTGAAGCCTGCATCTGCTTCCTGTAGGGACCCAATTGATACAATCATCTATGGTGTAAACCACACTTTACCTACTTATTCCATTGAAACAGACCTTCCGTGCTCCCAGTTCTCCATTATCGTTAAACATTACTGTGTTGAACTGCTTCATACAGTGTTATACAAACTTATGCAGCAGTTTGAGAATTTATATAGGCTACTTGCCCAGGAGCAGGTCCTAGATAGGTCTGTACCTCATTTAACTAGACACCGTGTGGTTATGCTTCAGAGTAGTAGCATCAGCTGATAGGCTCACCTGAAGTTATAGGAGTTCCTGGCTACTCATACTGGATACTGATGCTGGGCATCACTCAGCTTTCTAATTTTGCCAGTTTATTAGGTGTAAAGAGAAATCTCATTATTGTTTTAGCTTGCATTTTTCTGATTACTCATGAGAGTAAACATCTTTTCAAGTGCTTTCTAGTTTGGGGATTTTCTCTTTCTCTACTTGTACGCTTATCATTTTCCTCCGGGATTTAAAATTTAAAGCACCATGCAGGCAGCAGTGAGTAGGCTGGACCTTGGGAAAGTCTGTTTGTGATCTTTACACGTGGCAAAGGATTCCTCTGCCTTTCCTTTACCCCTTACTCTCCAGTGGTTCCCCTCTTTGCTGTGTAACTGTCTCCTCTGACCCTCGGCATCAACTTTATCAGGACAGGTTCAGTCACTAGCGAAAAGTCATTCCATCTCAGACACTCAGCATTTTTCACCTATAAAATGGAAACTGGCGTAATCACTGCAAGTAGCTTTATTCATGTAAGTGAACTGAACACTAGACAGGGTTAGAGATAAACAGCCTTGAAAAGCTCACAGGTAAGTAGCTCAGTCGGTAAAGAATCTGCCTGCAATGCAGGAGACCTAGATTCGATCCCTGGGTTGGGAAGATCCCCTGGAGAAGGAAATGGCAACCCACTCCAGTATTGTTTCCTGGAGAATCCCATGGATAGAGGAGCCTGGCAGGCTGCAATCCATAAGGTTGCCAGATTTGGACACGACTTAGTGACTAAAGACAGAGAGAAGTATAATCCAGTGAGGCTCATACTACGAAGGCAGCCTTGGCTAGAGGTGGTGGGTACAGAGAAGTCATTGTGAGATGAAATACGTGAAGTCATTTTGAATAACAGATAGAATTGCTAGCATTTAAGCACTTAGAGTGTGTCAGGCACCATAGCAACTGCTTTACATACATTGTTTTATCTAATCCTAACAACAACAATTCTTTAGCAGTGATTCTAAAAGTGTATTTTGCTGGCCTCTGGGGGTCCCAAGACTCTTTCAATGGATCCTATAAGGTTTAGAGTATTTTCATTATAATACTAAGATATTATTTGCCTTTTTTTTTTTTTTTTTTTGTGCACTTAACGGCACAAAAGCTATGGTGAACAAGACTGTTGATGCCATAGCATAAATCAAGGCAGTGGCACCCAACTGTACTAATGGTCTTTGTTTTCTTCACCACCACACAGCTGTGGGGAAGAGATTTCAGTTTCACTAAAGAATGTCCTTGATGAAACAGTAAACAGTATTAATCTTATTAAATCTCCCCGTGTACGTGTCTTTTCACTCTTCTGTGTAACAAAATGGGAAACAGAAAGTACCTCTACTGCCTTCCAAGTACAACCATTGTCTCAGGGAAAAGTACTCATATGACTGAGTTGTGAGGTATCTTACCCACCTTTTACACAGAACATGATTTTTATTCAAAAGAATGCCCGAGAGACAAACCACGGTTATTCATATTTGAACGTTTGGCACACGTTTTGTTGAAAATAGATAAAAATGAGCCTGCTACTTCAAGGAAAACAACAGTACAGAAGAATTTTGTAAAACTTGTATCTACCACATGATCGTGACAGCTTCTCATGCTTAAAGACTTCTCTGATGAAATCAGGGATGTTGTTAGCCATGTGGTTTTTCTAGGTTGATAAAAAAATTTGTCAACTTTTGGAAGATTTGGATATTCTATAAAAAGTACTCTCTAAATGACTAATGCACAAAATTATAAAATCATGCATAGGAAAAAAAAAAAGATTCACGTAAAGTGTAAGATAGACCCATGGATTTTAATATGACAGACTATGAAAAGATTATTGAATAGTTTTTCTCAGTACATTTTTTTGTTTTGGAAAGTTCAAGTAACTTTGAAACATTGAAAATAATGTTCACATATAATGGATTGGATTGTTTTTTAAATTTTATTTATTTTTTGGCTGCACTGCGTCTCTGTTCCTGTGAGCGGGCTTTCTCTAGTTGTGGCGAGTGGGCACCTCATTGCTGGCGGCTTCTCCTGTTGCAGAACACGGGGCCCTAGGGCATGTGGGCTCAGTAGTTCTGGCACACGGGTTTAGCTGTCTCTTGGCATGTGGACTCTTCCTGGACCAGGAATCGAACTCATGTTCCCTGCATTGGCAGGTGGATTCTTTATCCCTGGACCACCAGGGAAGTCCTGGATTGGACTGTAAAATTTTTATTTTATTTTATTATTTTTTATTGAGGTATGGTTGATTTATAATATTATATCAGTTTCAGGTGTACAACATGGCTATCACTATTTTTAAATGAATAAAGATGTTTTCATGTCTCAGTTTTAATGTTTAATATGGTAAACCTATGAGTAAATAAATATATTTATAAATTATAAATAATTTGGTAAATATATGGATATCTAAATAAACACCTATAAACCAAACAAATACAAGCTCTTTGTGGTCTTTCATACTCTGTGTTCATACTGTTGTTTTCCTGGAAGTCACAGGTCCTAAGGCCAAAACTGCTGCCTTTGAGGTAAAATTATTAACCAAATCTATGGCTGAGATTTAGAGATTAAATCACTTGCCTGGGTCACATAGTCCCTGGGTGGTGACATCAAAATCCAAGTTCTGTTCATTGCACTATGGTTGTTTAAAGGCATGACATGCTCTAGCCGTTCTGAAGCTCTGAGCTATGCCCCTGGCTTACATTAACTGTCTTCTCTTTGTATAGGCGGAGAGCTTGCTAATGAAGCATTTCTGCACAGGTTATTTAATTTGATCTCTGAAAACTTTGAGTGGGAGGCTGGGCAAGTGTCACTGTTCCACTGTACAGAAGAGGAAATTGAGGCTCCCAAGATTAAGTAAGAAATTGATCATTGTGGGCACTGATGACTTATGAGAGAGGGGTAGGAGAATGATTACTTTTACTTTATATTCTTTTATGCCTTTTGACTATTATATATATGCATGGATTAACTATTCAAATAATCCCATTAAATGGCTTTTGTAAATGAGGTCAAACAACTTTACGAAGGTCCCAGAACTAGTAGTGATGGCACACTGGGATTCCAGCTCTAGTCACTGGGCTCCAGAATCATATCTTAACCATAATGCTTTCTGCCCTCCTAGAATATGCTGTCTTCTTGCTTTAAACACTGTGAAGCATGGACATGAACGCAAAATATTTGTATCATTATTAATAATAGCACTAGACAGAGGGCCTTTTGAGAGGCTGAGACTTGGAACTGTCAGGAGCTGCTTTTGTCTAAGGAAGTGAGTTAGGCCAGTTAAAGGGGGCAGGGGTACCATCCTTGGACACTGGGGAAGGACAGCTCCTCTCCAACCCAGTGCTGATGAAGTGGAGGAAGCTGGTCCACTGAGAGAGTAGGTGAGAGACGATGGACCACTGAGATCTATGAAGGCGGGTCATCCACTGATTTGCTGGTTCCTGAATCCAGATTCCCTTCCATCCTATTAACTACCACTTACAACCAATTAGGGCTTCCCTGGTGGCTCAGGTGGTAAAGAATCTGCCTGCAAAGTGGGAGACCTGGGTTCGATCCCTGGGTTGGGAAGATCTCCTGGAGAAGGGAGTGGCTACCCATTCCAGTATTCTTGCCTGGGAAATCCCATGGACAGAGGAGCCTGGCATGGGGTCACAAAAACAACTGAGCAACTAACACACACACACACACACACACACACACACACACACACCCCACTAGGTGATGGGTTTCTGGTCCTGGAAACTAACCCAGTCCTCCAGTCCTGACAGAGTCCACGCATTAGACATCTACTGGCCATGTACTTTGCTTTCACACTTGATCTGCTTCTCTGGCCAGGATTATTATTACAGCCTCCCAGCTGGTCTTCCTATTTCAGGCCTTGCCCTCTGCTTATTGTCTACACAGTAGCACACACAGGATGATTCTGCTAAAATGTTAGTCAGATCATTTCATTTCTGTGAATAAAATGCCCCAGCGGCTCTATCTCAGAGCAAAAGGCAAAGTCCTTTTTACAGCCTGTAAGACCCTAAACATTCCAGGTCTTGACTCCTCTGACCTCATCTCCCATCACTCTTCCCTCACTTAACCACAGTCATATGGACTAGAGAGAGTCCAGAAATAAAGTCACATATCTGTGGTCCATTGGTTTTCTATAAGATTATCAAGCCATTCAGTAAAAAAATTGTCTTTACAACAAATGGTGCTGCGAGAACTGGACATCCACATGTAAAAGAATGAAGTTGGACCCCTACCTCACACTTTATTTAAAAATTAACTCAAAAAGGGTCAAAGATCTAAATATAAAACTATAAAAATCTTGGATGTAAATGCTTATGACCTTGAATTATGTAGTAGTTTCTTAATTATGACACCAAAAGGCCACAAGCAACCAAAAAGGGGAAAAAAAATTTGACTATTATGCATTAAAAAAACCATCAAAAAGTGAAGTGAAAAGCCACAGAATAGGATATATACTTACAAATCATGTATCTAATAACAATCTAATATTCAGAATACAGAAAGAACTCTCAACAATAAAAAGACAAACCACCCAATTTAAACATAGGCAAAATATTTGAGTAGACATTTCTCCAAAAAGGATATAAAAATGGGCCATCAGTAATCATCAGGGAAATGCAATTCAAAACCAAAATGAGATACCACTTCATACCTATTAGAATGATTATAATACTTTTGTTTTAAAGAAAGAAAGTGAAAAATAATGTGTTGGCAAGGATATGCAAAATTCAGAAGCCTCATACATTGCTGGTAGAAATGTAAAATGGTGTGTATGGCCACTTTGGAAAACAGTCCTTGAAGTTCCTCAAGAAGTTAAAACATAGTTACTATATGACCTAGCAATTCCACAAGAGAATTGAAACATAAGTTCACATAAAAACTTATACATGAATGTTCATAGTGGCATTATTTGTAATAGCCCAAAAATGAAAATACCTCGTTTCCATTAACTGATGACTGGATAAACAAATGGTGGTATGTCCATACAATGGAGTATAACTCAGTAGGAAAAGGGAATGAAGTCCTGATACATGATACATGTGGATGGACCTTGAAAATATTTATGCTAACTGAAAGAAACCAGACATAAAGGCCACACAGTGTACTATTTAATTTATATGAATGTTCAGAATAGGCTAATCCATGCAAACAGAAAGTAGATTACTGGTTAATAGGGGATAGAGAAAGAGGGAATTGAGAGGTGTGGGGCTTCTTTTTGATGTGATGAAAACATTCTGGAGTTCAGTAGTGGAAATGGTTGCACAATGCTGTTAGTATAGTAAATAACCAATGAATTATACACTTTAAAATGGTTTCAATGGTGAATTTTATGTTATGTGGAATTTATCTCAATATAAGAAAACTTCAGTAAATTGATTTAAAAAAATATATTTCCATAAAGAAAATTCCAGGTCCAGATGGCTTCAGTAGTAAATCCTACCTAATATTTAATGAAGAAAATGTATCAATTCTACACAGAAAATGAAAATAAATTAAAAAGGAACACTTCCCAACTCATATTTTGAGTCAAGCACTACTCTGATACCAAATCAGAAAAAAATTTGATTATAAGATTGCAAGAAAAGAAATAAATCTCTAATGAACATAGACCCTTAATAAAATTTTAGCAAATCAAATCTAGCAACAGATAGAAAGGGAAATGAGGTATGACCAAATCAGGTTTATCCCAGGAATGGAAGGTTTGTTTACCATTTGAAAATTAATCAGCGTAATTCATCATACCAGCACAATTAAAAAAAAAAAATACTGAACAACTATATGATCATCTCAATAGAGTTGCAAAGTTTTCTGACAAAATTCAAAAGCCTTTTAGTAAACAAGAAATAGACAGAACTTTCATAACTTAATAAAGGACATCTATGAATAATCTTCAGCTAACATAATACTTAATGGTGAAAGAATGCTTTCCCTCAAAGATTGGGTAAAGGGCAAAAATGACCACCTTAGCCCTTGTTTTCAACATTGTACTGAAGGCCCTAGATAGTGCAATAAGGAAAGTAAAACAAATAAAAGACATACAGATTGAAAAGGAAACTATCTTTATTCAAAGACAACATGATTGTCTACTTTGGAAGTCCTAAGGTGGCTACGAAAAGCTATCAGGGTCACATGACACAAAGTCAATGTACAAAAATCCAATGTATTTCTGTATATTAGCAATAAATAGTTAGAAATAACAATATAAAATGCCACTCACAATAACACAAAAAGTTAGTATCTCAGGGATAAATTTAACAAAATATATGAGGAATTCTGTATAGGAAACTATAAAATATTCATATGAAAATTTTAAGTGAGAAAAGTGAAGTTACTCATTTGTGTCTGACTCTTTGCGACCCCATGGACTGTAGACTACCAGGCTTCTCTGTCCATGGAATTTTCCAGGCAAGAATACTAGAGTGGGTTGCCATTTCCTTCTCCAGGGGATCTTCCCAACCCAGGGATTGAACCCAGGTCTCCTCCATTGTAGGCAGACGCTTTACCATTTGAGCCACCAGGGAAGTCCGACCCAACTAAATGAATGTTAAATGGACAGGTACACCATGTTTATGGACTGAAAGCCTCAATATTGTTAAGATATCAATTCTCCTCAAATGAAGCTATATTTGAAAAGCAAATTGTTCTACGAAATCCCAATAAGATGCCAGTGGGCTTTTTTTTTTTTCCAAAGAAATTGAAAAAAAGCTGACTACATCTATATATAAAATAGGTAAACAATAAGGTCCTATTGTATAGCACGGGGACCTATATTCAATATCCTGTAATAAATCATGATGAAAAAGAATATAGACAAATAACTGAATCATTTAGCTGTATACCAGAAACATCCACAACATTGTAAATCAACTTTACGTCAATTAAAAATTTAAGAATTGGGAGGGGACATGGGTAAATCCATGGCTGGTTCATGTGGATGTTTGGTAGAAACCAATGCAATACCGTACAGCAATTATCCTTCAATTAAAAGTTTTTAAAAATTAAATAAAAAGAAAATGTATGTGGGAATAGAAAATACCTAGAATAACCAAAACGATTTTATAAAAATTGAAGAACACGGAGGGACTTCCCTGGCAGTCCAGTGGTTAAGACTCTGCTTCTACTGCCGGGGCACAGGTTCAATCCCCGGCCTGGGAAAGAAGAGTTCATGTGTTGCATTAGTGCAGCCAGAAATAAAAAAAAAAAGAACAGGGAATTTCCTGGTGGTCCAGTGGTTAGGAGTCTGTGATTTTTTACTGTTGAGAGCGTGGGTTTAATTCCCGGTCAGAAAACTAAGATTCTACAAGCTGTGCAGTGCGGCCAACAAGTAAGAACAAAGTGCAGCTAAAGAAAAGAATAAAGTTAGGAGACTTACATTTATCTGATCTCAAGACTTATTACAAAGCTACATAATCAAGACAACGTGATATTGCTATAAAGATAGATTATAGATCAATGGAACATTAGAGAGCCAGAAATAGGCCAATTCATATATAAAGTCAGAGGTTTTACAGAAGTGCCAAGGTTATTTTATGTAGAAACAGCGTTTTCAACAAATGGTGCTGGAACAACCTGATATCCAACTAACTTCAACGCTTCCCTCATGCCTTCTTATACAAAAGTTAATTCAAAAATTAATACTAGAAATACAATTGATTTTTGTATATTGACTTTATGTAATGTGACCTTGCTGAACTGACTTGTTAGTTTTGGCTAAGGAGATGGACGGTCAGGATGGGGGAAAAGTGGGGTGGGGGGGTCATGTGTGAGGCTGGCTAATTTAGAACAGGTGGTCAGGGAAGGCCTCCTGGAAGAGGTGACATCTGAATAGATTTGAAAGAGGCAGGGAAACCAGGCATGGAGTTCTTTGGGAGGGGGAGTTGGTGTCTCCCAGGCTGCCAGAATTTATACTCACAATAAAGCTGGCAGCAGAACCTGAGCCCAGGTCTGCCCCTTGGAAAAAGTCTGAGAGAAGAGGCTTCTTTGGGGTAGGGGCAATGCAGCCGGTAACACAAAGACACACAGACTACTCGGGTAGCAGGCTGACTGCCTGGGGAAGGAAGTGCCTATCGTCTGGATATGGAAAGCTGTTTGTCACCTCCCTAGGGTGGCAGGACACAAGCACTCTAGCTGGGGGGCCAGTAGCTTCCCCAGTGTCTACTCGGACAGAGCGTATGTCACAATGTGATACTTTATTCATTCATAGGAGTTCCTCACTGGTTCAGTGGTTAGGACTCTGCGTTTCCACTGCAGGGGACCCGGGTTCAATCCCTAGTCGGGGAACAAAGATCCCACAAGACACATGGCACAGCCAAAAAAAAAAAAAGAAAAAGAAAAGAAAATATATATTCATTTACTTATCTGTCATCAGTGTCATGAAAACATGAGCTCCGTGGGGACAGAGACCAGCAAAGAACAAGCAGGTGATTCACACAATTTCTGTGTGATGAGGGACTTCCCTGGTGGTTCAGTGGTTAAGACTCTGCACTTTCAATGCATGGGACATGGGTTAGATACCTGATCTTGGAAGTAAAATCTCACATGCTGTGTGATGTGGCCAAAGACAAAATTAAACAGGTCCATGTGATGAGCAATCTGGCAAGCTCTCCATCCCCCTTAAGAGAGGAAGTCAAAGTGGAAGGCCAGATGGCCTGGCCCAGGGGTAGTTCAGGCTCTGGGAAAATACTTGAGCTGAGGGTGATTCATAATTCCCATCCCACACAGTGAAACCAGAGACTAGGTTGCTTATCCTTTACTTCATTCAATGCCCACAGATGCCCTCTAAGGTAGATTATGCTCTTACCATTCCCAGATGAAGAATCTCTGCCTCAGTGTTGAGATACCTTTACAAGTTTACATAGCTGATAGATGGCAAAGCTGCTTCTCTCCAAGACCCAGAGTTTGTCTTTCCACCCTGACCTTTAGAATGGGGTTTGAAGTCACAGGTGGTTGTTATGGTGATGGGGTGGGATGGCAAAGATGAGCTCCAATAGGTGTTCTGACTGACTGCTGGCATCTGTTAGACACGAGAAGCCCTTGGGCAGGAGAGGAGACTTGGGTCAGATCCTCCTCCACTCGGACAGTCGTCTTGCCCTAGAAACACTGAGCATCACACGACTCTCTGATATGACCAAAGGTCCCAGGCCCAAGAGTAAATCCATTAAATGGAGGGAGAATCCTGTAACAAAGGGGATCATTATCCATGGGCCCAGCTTGGAGCACCTGTGAATTCACAGGGGAACAGCCCAGCTAGTGAGTCATCAGGTACAGAGCACTTGGTACTACGTCTAACACACAGTAGGTGCTCAATCTTGGGTTGCTATTATTATGATAAAGACAATATCCTTATGCAGAAATTAGTAGTAAATTGGAAAGCTGAATTTCCTTCTGGCCTGGGAGTTGGAGAGCTCCCCAGGGCCAGGGTTGTGGGAACCAGATTGAAATTTGTTCCTAATGAGGGTTCTGTGGAAGCTCAGCAAGTAGTTCTATCAAATTAACAGGCCCAGCGGACACAAGGGAGCAGATTTCTTCCTGAGCCTGGGCCCTGCCATCCCTCAGCCCTTGGAAATCAGATTATCGGGTGGGCAGGGCCAGGGAGGAAACTGAACTAAATACAATTACCAGCCCTGGCTTGTCCATCTGAGCCTGGAACACGGCAGGGAGGAGGGGAAGGCAGAGGGGAGTCGGAGCCTCACTCAGGAAGTTACAAATCCAAGGAAGTGGACAGGACAGGCCCATCCCTGCTGGAGGGCCTTGTTTCCATGAGCCCATCCTGGGATTGTCACATTCCCATGCTGTTCCCACAAAACACCAGTAACCCAGGCCTCCTTCCTTGGAGATAAGTGTAGTAAATCCTTTTATAGCTATGATCCCATCCAGACTCGGCTTGAATCTCCCTAGTGATGGGGTGTTTGTTACCCATCAAGGTCTTTCGTTCCAGTATTGATTCAAAAGCAGCCAGCTGTAGGCAAAAGCCACTGATATCTGTCTGGCCTTAGGTCTGGCCACAGAGTAGATGTAGAACCGTGGGTGGGCTTGGCCGCATTTCCTCACCTGTGAGATTTGTGGCCTTGTGGGAGGCACTGGGCAGATGTTCTCCATGTCCTTTCACGCTCTCCCATTGTGAGTTGTGACTTTCTAGGTGGACTCTGGCTCATCGAAGGACATCAGCCCATCACGGTCTCAGGAGTCAACCTGGGCGTTGCCTTGGCTGTGGTGGTCCAGGCAGAGCCACCCCTCCAGACTTTCCTGCCACAACTGCAGGAAACTGCTCTTGCCAGATGAGAACAAGACAGCCTTTGCTCTGAGTGCTGATGATGAGGGCTACCCCACATGGAGGAAGCNACAAAGATCCCACAAGACACATGGCACAGCCAAAAAAAAAAAAAGAAAAAGAAAAGAAAATATATATTCATTTACTTATCTGTCATCAGTGTCATGAAAACATGAGCTCCGTGGGGACAGAGACCAGCAAAGAACAAGCAGGTGATTCACACAATTTCTGTGTGATGAGGGACTTCCCTGGTGGTTCAGTGGTTAAGACTCTGCACTTTCAATGCATGGGACATGGGTTAGATACCTGATCTTGGAAGTAAAATCTCACATGCTGTGTGATGTGGCCAAAGACAAAATTAAACAGGTCCATGTGATGAGCAATCTGGCAAGCTCTCCATCCCCCTTAAGAGAGGAAGTCAAAGTGGAAGGCCAGATGGCCTGGCCCAGGGGTAGTTCAGGCTCTGGGAAAATACTTGAGCTGAGGGTGATTCATAATTCCCATCCCACACAGTGAAACCAGAGACTAGGTTGCTTATCCTTTACTTCATTCAATGCCCACAGATGCCCTCTAAGGTAGATTATGCTCTTACCATTCCCAGATGAAGAATCTCTGCCTCAGTGTTGAGATACCTTTACAAGTTTACATAGCTGATAGATGGCAAAGCTGCTTCTCTCCAAGACCCAGAGTTTGTCTTTCCACCCTGACCTTTAGAATGGGGTTTGAAGTCACAGGTGGTTGTTATGGTGATGGGGTGGGATGGCAAAGATGAGCTCCAATAGGTGTTCTGACTGACTGCTGGCATCTGTTAGACACGAGAAGCCCTTGGGCAGGAGAGGAGACTTGGGTCAGATCCTCCTCCACTCGGACAGTCGTCTTGCCCTAGAAACACTGAGCATCACACGACTCTCTGATATGACCAAAGGTCCCAGGCCCAAGAGTAAATCCATTAAATGGAGGGAGAATCCTGTAACAAAGGGGATCATTATCCATGGGCCCAGCTTGGAGCACCTGTGAATTCACAGGGGAACAGCCCAGCTAGTGAGTCATCAGGTACAGAGCACTTGGTACTACGTCTAACACACAGTAGGTGCTCAATCTTGGGTTGCTATTATTATGATAAAGACAATATCCTTATGCAGAAATTAGTAGTAAATTGGAAAGCTGAATTTCCTTCTGGCCTGGGAGTTGGAGAGCTCCCCAGGGCCAGGGTTGTGGGAACCAGATTGAAATTTGTTCCTAATGAGGGTTCTGTGGAAGCTCAGCAAGTAGTTCTATCAAATTAACAGGCCCAGCGGACACAAGGGAGCAGATTTCTTCCTGAGCCTGGGCCCTGCCATCCCTCAGCCCTTGGAAATCAGATTATCGGGTGGGCAGGGCCAGGGAGGAAACTGAACTAAATACAATTACCAGCCCTGGCTTGTCCATCTGAGCCTGGAACACGGCAGGGAGGAGGGGAAGGCAGAGGGGAGTCGGAGCCTCACTCAGGAAGTTACAAATCCAAGGAAGTGGACAGGACAGGCCCATCCCTGCTGGAGGGCCTTGTTTCCATGAGCCCATCCTGGGATTGTCACATTCCCATGCTGTTCCCACAAAACACCAGTAACCCAGGCCTCCTTCCTTGGAGATAAGTGTAGTAAATCCTTTTATAGCTATGATCCCATCCAGACTCGGCTTGAATCTCCCTAGTGATGGGGTGTTTGTTACCCATCAAGGTCTTTCGTTCCAGTATTGATTCAAAAGCAGCCAGCTGTAGGCAAAAGCCACTGATATCTGTCTGGCCTTAGGTCTGGCCACAGAGTAGATGTAGAACCGTGGGTGGGCTTGGCCGCATTTCCTCACCTGTGAGATTTGTGGCCTTGTGGGAGGCACTGGGCAGATGTTCTCCATGTCCTTTCACGCTCTCCCATTGTGAGTTGTGACTTTCTAGGTGGACTCTGGCTCATCGAAGGACATCAGCCCATCACGGTCTCAGGAGTCAACCTGGGCGTTGCCTTGGCTGTGGTGGTCCAGGCAGAGCCACCCCTCCAGACTTTCCTGCCACAACTGCAGGAAACTGCTCTTGCCAGATGAGAACAAGACAGCCTTTGCTCTGAGTGCTGATGATGAGGGCTACCCCACATGGAGGAAGCTGGCCTGACACAAAGCGGACACGCACGGAGGCAGAGCCGAGAGAGCTGCAGGGGAAAGGATAGGGCCTGAGAAATGCCCACTGTCTCCCAGAACTTTTCGGTTATGGGGGAGCCGATAAATTACCTTCATTGTTCCAGGCGTTTGGTTTAAGCTGCCTTTTCTGCCACTACCAGTCTCTTAATTGGCAGAGAAGCCTTAAACGTGTGGAGATTTTTCCTATAGACCGGCTATACCTCAGGAAAATAAAAAATTTTATTTTAAAAGTGAAAAAAAAAAAAAGTGTTTTCCTAATAAGAAATTGGCTTCTCGGAGTTTCAATTCAATGGCTGTGTTATAGCACTGGCCGTGCACCCTCTGTTTCCACAGGAAGCGAGACCAGGGATCTGCTGACAGTCCCTCATCTCCCACCCAGGTCAGCAGTAAGCCAGGAGGGATAAGGGTTGTTCCCAGCTCATCCAGAGAAAATGAAGCAGAGGAAGAGGAGGAGGAACAGGAGAGGGGTCCCAACAGCTCAGCTCATTACTGAGCCACCGCATTCCCTTTTCGGCTCCTACAGAAGTTGGGTTTAAGTTGGGTTTCTGTTGCTTGTATAGACATCTGACTCCTAAAACCATTCTTCCCATCTCTGCTCCCCAGCACCCAATACTGTCAGGCACATAAGAGACTCTCAGTTGAGATTATGACTTTACTTCCCATGATTTGGAGCCTTCTACCGATTTTGCCAAATTCAAGAATGTGTTAGTGTATGTGGTTGTCTCTTTGTAGGAGCAGGTTCGATTTTTGGAAGGCAGATTCAGCAAATGTCTCTCAAGTACTGTGCCAGGGGTTTTCACATATATTACTTCATCTACTATCCAAACTGCTGTAGGTAATTCTATGCCCATTTCTCAGAGAGAAACTGAGGCTCAGAGAAAGTTAAGTAGCATTTTAAAGTCAGCTAAAACTGACGAAACCAGAAGAGAAGATATGTCTTCTTAGAGTGACGCTGTTGACTAGTGATAAACTTACATCTAGTTAAGAGAACACAAAAGGCCTTGCAGATCCCTTTCAACTTCCATTGTGAGAAAACCCTCCCCCACAGGCTGGCTGTGACCCTCTTTGGGCAGTGGCAGACCTGGTCTGCATGTAGCTAGTCAGTTCTGCCCTGGAGTCAGCTTTGAGTGAGTCCCAGGGAGCCTTTGCCAGTGCTGGTTTTTGAATCAGAAATTGCTCATTGTGTTCTTAGTAACTTCAGCTTAGAAGTTGCTAAGTTGTATCTGACTTTGTGCGACTCCATGGACTGCAGCACGCCAGGTTTCCCTGTCCTTCTCTATCAACATCCATCGAGCCAGAAGGGCTGAAGGGCCAAAGGCAAATGTGCACGTTTGAGGGAAATGGCCAGTGGGCAGGGTTAAGGTAGGTGAACCCAGTTCCCTGTGAAACCAGAAGCACAAAGAGGAAGAAGTTACTGGCAACCATGTGAGCATGCCCTCCCCCTCTGCCCATTCAAAGTGTCCAACAATTGTTTTTGATATATATGTATGTGCATATATATATATACACACATATATATATATACACTGAGATGTACAACCATCACTATAAGTTTAAAACATTTTCATCATCCAGAAAGATGCTTATACCCATTAGCAGTCACTCCCCATTTGCCCTCAATCTCCCTTCCCCCAGTGCTAGATTATTTAATCCACTTTCTGTTTCTTTAGATTTGCTAATTCTGGACATTTCATAAAAATGGAATCACACATTTTGTGGTCTTTTGTTCAGGTTTCTTTCACTTAACATAATGTGTTCAAAGGTCATCCATGTTGTAGCATGAATCAGTGCTCTATGGCCAAATATTACCACATTGTATGGATATACCAACTGATAGAGTCATCAGTTCATGGACATTTGGGTTGTTTCTACTTTTGGGTTATTAGGAATCATTCTGCTATGAACATTCACGAACAAGTTTTTTTGTGGTCCTGGTTTATTTATATATTCATCTCTGTTCCCCATTCTCAGGTTCCTTCCCACACAGGTAACCGTTTCAGTTTACGTAATGTTTTTTCGTTAATGTGTTTCTGATAAATGATTCCTCTTGGGCATGTGCATTTTTAATCTGCTCACATGGTGGTATTATATTGTAGTTCGTTTTCTGCACTTTTCTTTACTCAACTCTGTGGTTGGGGATCCATCCATGTTGCCATGAGCAGCATGTGGCCCATTGTGCTATCTGCTGTGGGTCCTTAGGGGTGGGCTACTACCACATTCTGGACCCCCACTTCCACTTCACTGTCCACTTTGCTGGCACCACACCCAAACCCACAGCAGACATCCGGTATGTGTCCCCTTCGGAACCTGACAAGAACGGCTAGGACATGTGTCTGAGAGAGGATTCCTGGGACATAGAATATGTGCGTACTTACTTTGAGTGGTGCCTGACTATGAACAGTCTCCGCTGCTGGTAGACAAGACTGGGGCTGCAAAGAGTCAGAATTGTTCTTTTCATCTGTTTTCCCCACACGGAATTAATAGCCTAAACAGATACTCTTCCCAATTTGCAAAGCCTCAAGACATCAGTACTGAGATGCACCATGCCTACTGAATGACAGAGATAGACACACCTTTTTATTTCCTGTCTCACATCTCTACTGTTTCTAGGACACTGACTACATTTATACCTCCTGAGCTCATAAAGTGAGGTTGTTCTTTATCCCTCATGGATAAAATTTCTGAAGAAAAACTACTGTTTCAAAAAATTTTGTTTTGCTCTTGGGGTGCAAAGATCTTTGACTCTATAATGACCGTCTTCTTTTTTTCTAACCAGGAGGTGAGTGGGAGGGGACTGGCTCCTTAAACTCTCCCAGCACTAGGAGCACCAAGGAACTGGGAAGAGAAGGGAGGATTCAAGGGATCAACTGGGAATTTTCTCTGGGGTTTCTGCTGACTTCTTAGAGAGAGACTAAAATCCTTACGGATGGTGGAAACTGTGAAATTTCTTCCCTGGGAAAATGTCCTGCATTTTGGGAGGATCAACCATCTGGGCAAAGCTCGCAGTTAACACACCCCTTGGAGTCTCCTAGGGGACTGGTTTCTGTTTGTTTGTTTTGGCTGCACTGTGGGGTATGCAGGACTTTAGCTCCCTGACGGGGATCAAACCCATGCCCCCTGCGGTGAAGTGCAGCAGGGAGGTCCAGGTGGTTTCTTCTTAAGGGACTGGTCCAGAGCTTACCCTACATCCCTACACCCAGGGGTGCATCTTTTCACAAAGCACATCTGTGTCATCAGAAGTCGTTTGCAGAGTCCATTTGTATGTAACATGAATCCCTTTGTCCTCATTCTGGTTCCCTGAGTCTGGATTCCTCATAATTGGCTTTTCTTAAGTGAAGGCTGTGCTCCTGCTGGACAGACCAGACCCCTGTTGGACTGTCCCAGTAAGTCGCTGGCAGGGCCTGGTGGACAGCTGGGAGCGATTGCTGCGCCCGTGAGGGTTTAGTGCTCTCTCTGCCTGTCTTCACTTCTTTCCCCTCACTGGCTCCTGGTTTTCAAATTCTAGCTCTGCGAAGTGGCTTCTGTGGCTGGCTTTATTTGAAAGTATTTAGGACAAAGAGAGAACCCAACATTTCAAAACACTGAGCTTCACTTCCACGTTGCTTTCTCATAAATGCTGAGAGGGAACAGATTAGGAAGAGGAAATGACGCCTTTGGAGAAGTCACCCTGATTTCCCACTTCCATCTGTCCTCAACATTTTGCTCAGTACTGGCATCATAGACATGAGATCAAAGGTCAGCAGGTCACTGGACCTGGAAGAAGACAAGATTACTATTATTCCTTAAAACAACCCATTTTAAAAAATTTTATTTATTTTAAAATATATTTCTGGCTGCACTGGGTCTCTGTTGTTGCGCACAGGCTTTTCTCGAGCTGCGGGGAGCAGGGGCTCTTCTCCAGTTGAGGTGAGTAGGCTTCTCACTGCGGCTACTTCTCTGGTTGCGGAACACAGGCATGCGAGGGCTTCAGGAGCTGTGGCTCCTGGCTTAGCTGCCCCGCAGCCTGTGGGTCTTCCCCAACCAGGGATTGAATCATGCCCCTGCACTGGCAGGCAGATTCTTAAACACTGGACCACCAGGAAGCCCAAAGACAAGATTATGATGAGACAAAGAGCGGCACTCTTTATCCAGTGCCTACTTCATGATGGATGTTGTGCTAATACTTGGGCCACTGGATGTGAAGAGCCGATTCATTGGGAAAGACTCTGATGCTGGCAAAGAGGAGGCAGGAGGAGAAGGAGATGACAGAGGATGAGATGGTTGGATGGCATCACCGACTCAATGGAGATGAGTTTGAGCAAGCTCTGGGNCTAATACTTGGGCCACTGGATGTGAAGAGCCGATTCATTGGGAAAGACTCTGATGCTGGCAAAGAGGAGGCAGGAGGAGAAGGAGATGACAGAGGATGAGATGGTTGGATGGCATCACCGACTCAATGGAGATGAGTTTGAGCAAGCTCTGGGAGATGGTGAGGGACAGGGAAGCCTGGCGTGCTGCAGTCCTTGGGAGTCGCAGAGTCAGACACGACTGAGCGACTGAAAAACAACAACAAATATATATATACATATATATATGTATGCACACACACACACATATCCCTTTCCTACCAACTGTGATCATATTATTGCAAGATAAGCCTTACCTCAGCTTTGTGTAGCCTACAACCCCAGGCTACCCTGGACACCATTGTCTACCCCACTCATCTCTCTCTGACTCACTCTTCTATTTGAAGGTGACTGGGCTTTGACTCATAGCATGGGGAGGAAGAAGATTCCTTGGCGCCAGGAAGGGGAAAGGGACGCAGGGCTGTTAGCTCCCTCTCTGTGGGACCGAAGGCAAGCAGCGGCAGGAGAGAAAGGCTCAGGAGTGGGCAGAAAGGGGCACAGAGGGTCTGGTCACCAGAAGGCAGGGATGGTGCAGAGCTGTTTCTCAGTTCCACCCTCTGACCCCTCAGTCCTTCACACAGCAGGACCCATAGAGTGTTCCAGGGGGAGGGCTGAATGGCAGAAGTACCTGGGAAGCCATGCAGCTGACCCTCTCCTAGGCCTTGAAGTCACCCTGAGGGCTGAGAAGATTCCCGCGACTGTCAGCCCGGCAGGGGTCACGGATGTGTGGTGGGCTCAGGTTTTCCCTCCACCCAGCCTGTGCAATGACCTGGTCCTTGTGCTAAAGGCTGGTCAGAACAGGGGAAGGGAGACTGGGGAAGGGAGCCCTGTAGCGAGGGAGTCCCTGGTGCACTGAGCAGAAGGGTGAGGAGAGAATGAAGGAGACTGGGACTCAATATGTCTCCTTTTCTGGACTGGGAGCGCCACTGGAGGGGCTGGCAGGACCACGCTGAGCAGCTGAGTGAATGGTGCCTCCCACTGCACTGGGAGGTGCCAGTCATGTAGACCACAGTGCAGCTGGCAGCCCCTAGGATCAGGCGCTCCACAGGCTGCAGGGCGTCGGAGTAGTCATGCCCTCTGTGCCCAGCTGCTGTTGTTTAGTGGCTAAACCGTGTTTGAGTCTTTCGGGCCCCATGGATTGCAGCAGGCCACACTAGCCTGTCCTCCACTATCTCCCAGAGTTTGCTCAAATGCATGTGCATTGAGTCAGTGATGCTGTCTAACCATCTCTTCCTCTGCTGTCCCATTCTTTTGCCTTCAATCTGACTCTGAAAAGCAACAGAGGCTTTCCCAATGAGTTGGTTCTTTGACTCAATTAGCCAAAGTATTGGAGCTTCAGCTTCAGCATCAGTCCTTCCAATGAATATTCAGGGTTGATTTATTTCCTTTAGGATTGACTAGTGTGATCTCCATGCAGTCCAAGGGACTCTCAAGAGTCTTGTCCAGTACCACAGTTCGAAAGCATCAGTTCTTCGGTGTTCAGCCNCCTTCCAATGAATATTCAGGGTTGATTTATTTCCTTTAGGATTGACTAGTGTGATCTCCATGCAGTCCAAGGGACTCTCAAGAGTCTTGTCCAGTACCACAGTTCGAAAGCATCAGTTCTTCGGTGCTCAGCCTTCTTCATGGTCCAACTTTCACATCCATTCATGACTACTGGAAAGACCAGAGCTTTGACAGTAAGGACCTTTATCTGAAAAGTGATGTCTTGGCTTTTTAATGCACTGTCTAGGTTTGTCTCTGTGCCTAGAGAACATTTGAGAGGCTACTGCCTATTCTAGACTTTGAAGGTAGGAGCACTCAGACTTGAGCATTGTCCAGGAATTGAAGAAGCTTTCTGAAGAGGCCATCATCAGTCATAAGGTCAAGTGGTTCTGGCAGGGGCCTGGCCAGAGAGGTTTTCCTGACTGCCGTGTCTTGTCCCTGGCCCCATAGGCACCCAGGACTGAAATGCCAGAGTCCTTGATCTTTCCCTGCATCAGCAATCACAAGAGTCAATCCCAGTTAAAAAGAGAAAGTCTGAATAATCTCAGGCACACACGAGCCAGTCCCCGACAATGAAGACACGGCGTTGACTCTTAGGCCTACTGCCCCAACCATTCCATCCAGCTTCTAAGTTTGACTTCTTTCCAGTGGAGACCCCAGAGGCACGCCTGCCATTGGTTCTTTGGCTTTTTGGGTCCCCATCCCTCCTCCTGGATTCCCATCAGTAAAAAGAGTGTAGATGTTTAGTGGGCAGGGGGTCCAAACCCCACCCCTCAGGTGATACCTCAAGTATACTCGCCCATCTTAGGGGGAGGCGAGGTTGCCCACTGGATCCCAGATTAGGGGAGCAGAGAGAGGAAGTCGGTCGTCAGATGGGGCTGCTGACTGGACTCAGTTGGCCTCACAAGGAAGACACACAGCACCCCGATTCAACAGGAGCCAAGCCTCGGGCATCCTCTCCAGTCTCTCTGTGGAAGGACAAGCTGGGAGAGTTGTAGGATTTGGACAGAGGCCTGAGCAGAAGGACACACTTGCCTTTGTGTCAGCTCTTGCCCCCACGGCCAGCCAGACACGAACGAGGCAGGGTCTCTGCCAGCTCTTCCACTGGTTGGGGCGGCCCCGCTGTCCCCAGTCAGGCTAAACTAGGTGGCACCTGCTCATGGAATGCCAACCCAGGCAGGTGCTTGCAGAGCAAAGTGTTGGAGTTTCCTTTTAGCAGGGAAGTTTAAAACTGAGATAAAGATGACGAGATCTGAACTGTAAGCTGCTTCTCACAGCTAGTTTAGGAAAAAGATCTTACCAGGACCCCACAGCCAAGATGAGTACAGAGGTTTGGACAGTCTTCTTTGGTCTCCAACTGGGTAGATTCCATTTGAACTGTGTTCCTTCCTCTTCTGGTCCTTGGGTGCTTATAACCGGAAAGTTCTTCTCTCATTCTTAAGTGCCAACATACCTAAAACCTAATGAGCTTACAGAATGGGCATCATCAAAAAAATCTACAAACAATAAATGCTGGAGAGGGTGTGGAGAAAAGGGAGCCTTCTTGCACTGTTGGTAGGAATGTAAATTGATACAGCCACTGTGGAAGACAGTATGGAGATGCCTTTTAAAACTAGGAATAAAACTACCATATGACCCAGCAATCCCACATAGGCATATACCCTGAGAAAGTCATAATTGAAAAAAGTTACATGTACCCCAATGTTTACTGCAGCACTATTTACAACAGCTAGGGGATCGAAGCAACGTAGCAACAGATGAACAGATAAAGCAGCTGTGGCACATATACACAATGGAATGTTACTCAGTCAAAAAAGGAACACATTTGAGTCAGTGCTCAAGANGTTACATGTACCCCAATGTTTACTGCAGCACTATTTACAACAGCTAGGGGATCGAAGCAACGTAGCAACAGATGAACAGATAAAGCAGCTGTGGCACATATACACAATGGAATGTTACTCAGTCATAAAAAGGAACACATTTGAGTCAGTGCTCAAGAGATGGATGAACCTAGAGCATATTATACAGAGTGAAGTCAGTCAGAAAGAGAAATATCACATATTGATGCATGTATTTAGGATCTAGAGAGATGGTACTGAGACCCTACTTGCAGGGCATCTGTGGAGATGCAGACGCAGAGAACAGACTTATGGACACGGGGACGGGGATGGTGGAGGGTGGGACGGATGGAGAGAGTAGAACGGAGACATATTCACTAACGCATGCAAAATAGATAGCCGGGGGAATTTGCTCTATGACTCAGGGAACTGAAAGTGGGGCTCTGTGACAAACTAGAGGGGTGAGATGGGGTCGGAGGTGGAGGGAGGTTTAAGAGGCAGGGGACATGTGTATACCTATGGCTGATTCATGCTGATGTGTGACAGGCACCAACACCATACTGTAAAGAGTTATCCTTCAATTAAAAATAAATAAAAACCCTAACGGCCATCCTCTGATCCCTTTGATCTTTTCTTCCAGTCTCCCAAGATGTTTGTTGCTCCCCTCTGAAATTCATCCGAGATTTGCTGACTTTTCTGGGCACTGAAACATCAGGATGGCACTCACAGCCTACGAGCCGCCAGGGTTGCTGAGAGGTGCAGCGACAAGTCACGTTCGTTAGTCTGAGAGTAAGGGCCCTGATGTTGATTTTCTGAGGGTGAGAGCGGTCCAAGTTCAGCTGTCTCTGGTTTCCCTTTGCACAACTCTTCTCTCCTTGCCCTGCCTCCTTACAGGCCATCTTCAGTCCCCCACTAGGGCTGCGTACTGTCGTCAGACCCCTGCTGGAGTCACACTGAGGGTGCCCCCTTTCCTGCTCCTCCTAAGAACTACATCTAGGTACAGCAAGATGTAAGGCAGGTGTCAGACTCAGAGGCTAGGCCAAGCCACTAACTGGCCTTGGGCTCTCCTCAGAAACGAGGGGGTAGACTGGACAATACAGCTACCCACTCCACCCCTTCAGGACCAGCCCTTCCTACCCTTTCTTTAGCTTCTCTTCTGGCAGATATGTTTTATTTGAAAAGTTCCCCGCCTCACCCAACTGCAGTATAATTTCACTGTCTCTTTTCCACCAGCAATTCAAATCCCTCCTTTCTCCTATTACTCTGCTTACCCTCTTCAAAGGCCTGTGCTCTGAGATCTCTATTTCAGATCTGGCCTGAGGCTTTAGTGAGCAAGGACTGAACTCTGACCATTTCCCCTCTTGGCCTAGTTGGACTTCTTTTTTTTATGATTGAACTTGAATTAGATGTTACAAAATATTTAACACACATACACATGTGAAACAATCCTGCATGGAAAACTCTGGTCAAAACTTTTCTTTGGCACAAACACAGAACATTTCCATGGCTTTCCACTTTCTTGATTCTCTAGAGCTGGCCCATGGCCAGATGGAGGAATTTCAGCTCTCAAGGCCAGAGAGAAGTTTGCTGTCCCAGCTTCTGAGGTCTGGGTCATCTCCAGTACCACCATATTAAGACAGTAGTTTAATAAAATCTGCCAGTATCCCCCGCCCCCTAGCCCCGAAGGCTTGCTAATAGTTGAGCAAGGATCTATGGGCCTCGCCAGCCAAGTCTGGTCTTTTTTAGAAGCTCTTAGACAAAGCCTTTAGACAGCTGGCTCCCCAAGTTGGAGGTAGTGTCCAAGGCCTCAAACTCAGCTTTAGTCTGGCCCACTGTAATGGGGATAATTTACTCTTTTCTATGATCTCAGAGTAAGGTTTGCTTTTGTTCAATCTGTGTGCATGCTCAGTGCCCGAATTTTTGCGACCCCGTGTACAGTAGCCTACCAGGATCCTCTGTCCATGGAATTTTCGAGGCAAGAATACTGGAGTGGCTTGCCACTTCCTCCTTCAGGGGTTCCCAACCCAGGGATAGAACCCATGTCTCTTGCATCTCTGGCATTGGCAGGTGAATTCTTTACCACTAGCGCCACCTGTGAAGCCCCAAGGATTGCTAACAAACAGCAAATTCATTGTCTGAAGAACTTACTTTCTATATTCCTTGGCAGACCCCATCCAAAAAAGCCTTCCTCATGGTTGCTATCAACAAGCAATGAGGGCAGAGCAGAGGATATGCTAAAGAATGCAAACACTTTAGTGATTTCTATACATCGGGCTCTAAGGCACAATAATACGCATGCACCCGTCCACACATATGTGTGCAGACGGTTTATCCTCTAACAATGTACTGGCACTTTCCCCCATTTTACATGAGGAGCTTGAGGTTCCGAGCAGCTGTATACTTACCAAAGATCTTGGCTCACCAGTTGGTTCTGGTGGGCACTTTAGTGATGTCTCAGGAACGAGAACTCATAGGAATGGGATGTAGATAGTACATGGAATTGCTAGGGGAAACGCACTGACTGAAGCCGCCCACCCTGGTCAGGCACCACAGGAACCACTTGCACGTTATCTCAAGACGGAGCTCCTGGTGAGGAGCACGCAACTAAGCAGCCACCAACTGGAATCCAGGAAAGGTCAAAAGCAGAAGCCAGGTGTCCTGCCTCCCAGAATCCTTCTCGCTGGCATCCATCTTGGCTGAGCAATGCATGGGGTACCAGGAAGGACCCTGACTCAGAGTGGTTGGCCAGAGAAAACCCAGAGGTTAATCCCATCACAATAAAAATGCAAACTGCAAGCCACGTGCCTGAGCAGTCTTCCTAGGTACCCTTTCCTTCCTGCTCTCCACCCAGGTGCCCATTTTCCCAGTAGTTTCTTGCTTTGTCAGCACGTCTCCTCAGACAATTTGAGTGTTAGACAAGAGCCCACTCTTGGGCCCTACCAGGGCCCCCCAACGTCCTGCAACAGTATGAAAAGAATGACATTTTAGAGTTGAGAGGGACCTCGACTGTACAGTTCCCAAGGATCTGAGTGATCTGCCCAAGGTTCATGAAGGCTACTCCATTGAAGAATCAATACAGAATCCACTTTTTTTGTTATTTCAATGCTATTTCTGTCCTGCTCACAGGTCTCCCTTATGAGGAAGGGAAAACAGACATTAGCTTTAGTAATTTAAGGTGGGGTCTTGGAGAGACTAGAAATGTTAAAAAAATACTTGACTCTGAAAGAAAAAATAAGTTTAAGAAGTGGTAAGGGGAAGCCCCAAATAGTGTTCACAGACCATAGCATCTATGACTAGTCCAATAGGCAGATGTTACCCTCTGAAAGCCTATACCAGTCACCAACAACTGCATACTCAGCTATTTTGGGTACTTATTTCAGTGTGCTGGTTCTCAGGATTATTTTTTCTTGGAAAGTATGCAGTCTAGCAAAGCGAATTTCTCCCATTTATTGACTTCCATTTGCAATTTTCAAGAATTTTGATGCCCCAGTGTTTGAGGCTGATCTGTGGCATGTTCAAGCCTAGTTCTGTGGATCTGGAAAGCAGTGCGAAGGCACCTAGCGTTTCACTCCTTCTACCGCAGCCTTCCTATTCTTCCCTTCAAACATCTTCCATGTTAGCTTCCCCAGACCACAAGAACATCTCTCATGGCTAAAGATCTGGGTTAGCATCCAGGTAACTTTCTGTTGTATTGCCTTTCTCCAGCCTTGGTGGAGGTACCGACAAGTCAGATACAGGGAGACTTGAAAGCTAGCATTCTGTATTTCAGCTGGAATATTCCATTAGCCATGGCTTTGGGCTCTAGAAAGAAGTCATTTCCCAGTAATTTGAACTACTACTCGATTTCCTTACAATGTGACTGTCTTGTAGATAAGCACTGCGGGCCCCTGCTGCACAGCTCGAATAAACTGTTGAGTGAACAGGACTGAGCAACTCTTCCTGCTGTCCCTGGCCATGTCAGCGCTGGCCCAGTGAAGTTTATCTTTGCCTTTTAGCCTCCTTCCTGAGAAGCATCTTACCACCTTTTTACTAAGAGTGAAAGACAATTAGGGTACAGATGGCTTAGATTTTCTTTTCATATACATTTTTCTTCTGCTGCATGTGGGAAGCACTGTACTTTGAAGAAATTCAAAATTATTCCCAAGACACTTAATGTTATTTTTACTCCAGCAAGAGTGCTCAAGGACAAATGAGCACTTAGACGGAAACATCCCGCCTGAGAGAACTACACAGCTTGTCCAAAGCCCTTATCCTGATGCTGTGGGCAAGTTCGGACTCACCGAGCTATACTTCACCTTTGTATTTCAATTGCTGGCACATTGCCTTGCTTAGGTCATAAGGGATGGATAGTCTTCCTTTGGCAGTACAGATTTTCCTCACAAGAATTTTGGTTAGCAAGAACTTTTCAATTAACTGGAGGAGGCAGCTTTATAGGCAGGAGATATATGATGGGTTGGGTTTATTTTTAATTTCTGTTAAAAGTTTACCATGCATGTCTGGGACAGGGCAGAAAAAGCAACCTGATATTTGGAAACATCAGAAAACATAATTCTTTGGAGGCTGTTTTCAATGTCACTTTGCTGCTTCTTTCCCTCAGTTCTAACAAAAGGGTCAATTCCAGGATTTCAGTATCCTGAGTTCATAAAGCCTGGGAAAAGAGATCAAGTAGATATTTCCTCCAACTCTAAATCTTGTGGTCCTAATGTGACCTTTGCCCCAATACCTAGCAATGACCTTGACCACTGGCAGCGAGGCAGCGTACCACAGCTTTTCCTCCAGTGTTCAGGGTGGCTTTGAATCGAGTTTCCAATTAGGAAAGAATTAAAACAGGAAAGGAATAGAGGAGCAGGGGTGTCTAAGCAACCGAGTCTTCCCTGGAAGAGAAGAGGAAGCCGTGAGAAGTGAATAATAGGTTTATTTGCATATACATAAGAGAAGAGCTAGCGTTGCTGGGAGAGAGGCAGGGCCTGTGAGGAGGTAAGGCTTCAGCAGAGGAAGGCACCTGGACAAACAAGGACTCCGGGCTCAGGAAGCCAAGCACAGCTGCAACCTTCTTTTGCCCCAAGCCCACTACTCATTTAACTCATTTACCTGTTGTCAGAGAGACATGGGACTCACTTACAAAACCAGGTGGTAAATAAAGTGGAGGGAACCAATTTTATAAACCTGGACCAGCCACTTAAAACTTTATGTACAGGATGCAGAAAAAACCCCTAAGAGGCAGCTTTGAATAGTTCAAACCTAATCAAGTGCCATCTGCCCTGTTAGTAAAAATAGCTATCACAGAAGAATCTGGGGTCTCTCCAAAGTTGAGGCCTCAATCCTACAAGTTTAGGCAAAGCAACCCTAGAAGTGGAAGTTCCTGCCAGGTTTGAAAGACCATGATCACAGACAGGAGATCTCTGGGGATCAGAGTGGAGTGGCTACAGAGACACGCATTTCTCAGCCTGCTTCTGTGACTATGCTGTGGGGCCGAGCTCCCGGCAAGCAGAATCTGGGGTGTCTCCCAAGGATGGAAGGCATCCTTGCTAAAAACATCTTTTCTTGGATTCTAAAGTTGAAACAGAACGAACTTTGACTTCTCTTCTGAGTATCCAAATGAGATAAAGGCTCTTAACATGAAAAGATCAAGTTCTGCATTTGGGAACAGCAATTACCCAGTGGCTAGTTCTCAAGGGAGCTTCACCTACTTCTTTTTCTCCAGGAAGACATGTGGATTGTCCTCAGAGAAGTCAGAAGTGGCCAGCTACTGACTAGATGCAGTAATATAAAATAAAAAGATTGGACATGCTGACTAGGAAGGGGAAGAGAAACACACACTGAGTGATTATATCTTTTTTTTTTGTATATAAAGGATTAAAAAATTCCAATTTAATAATAAATTTTGGAAAAGCAAATGTAAAATGACTTGGGCTTATAAAACCAGAATTTACAATTATCTGTGTATAGTCAAAGACAAATCATAGAACCGTTCTGATTACAGGTTAAAGTAATTCTACTGGTTACAGAATCACTGACCCACTCCCCGGTGAGATTACAGCTGTTCAGTTAGTTGCAAGCATCTCCACCGCTACTCACACTCCTTTGTCTCCTCCTCCTCAGACAGTGTTTTCACACCCAAGTCACAGCACACACACCAGGCACGTCTTTCTTTTCACAAAGCTTAGCAAGATGATCCCTCCTTCTGGCTTAGATCAACCACCTTCCTTTATAAATAACCCCCCTTCCCCTGGTCACTAAATTCGTCCACGTCTTCATCCTCCACAGGCTCCCTCCCCTTGGTCCCAGTTCCAGTAGGACATGTTCATCCCTAAAAAGAATGCTGGATTTGTGAGGCCCACCAGCCACAAGCTGGGACCTCTCTAGGCCAGTCGCGCTGGGCTCCTAATTGTCCAGCACCTTTGTGCTCAAGAAAGCTATAGTGTTCTCTCTCCGTCATTTCTTCCCAGCATTCTCCTGCCCTTTCATGACATCCATGCCAACAAGCTGTCTGTCATTCTAGGTTTCCCTATCTTGTACAAGCCTTCATTAATAACCAAGTGACTGTAACTACCACAGCAATGCTGAAAAGATCCTTGTCTTTTCTTCTCTCCATCTTTATCTACCTTCATGAACAGAGTCTTCTCTAGAAGCCAGTGACTCCTCTCTCCACACTCTTTGCATCCTGAGGGACCTACTCAATAAGAATCTGTTACTCTGAGATGCCTACTCTGCAAGATCAAGTCACAACACCACAGCCTCTGTGGACTGCAGGTTGGAGGGAAGATGCCAGGCCCACCAATTCTGATCGATCATTTCGGGTTAAATTAAATGAACGCAGTACCACACTCTGCTCTTTCCTACACTTCTTCATTAACACACCTATAACATCCACTTTAGTAGTCTGAGCACAAAGCTCTCGAGAGCTGTCTTTCCCCTTCTTTCCACAGGCCGAGACGCCACCATGTCAGGCCAAGGAAGTGCCTGCTGGCCTTCTGAGTGCCTCTTAGGAACTAGCACCTAACTTGTTAAAGTGTTACCCACAACTAGTTATATTTTATGGCCCCCCTACAGTATGGTGTTGCACCATTGCTCAATTTGCAACCAGTGAACTTTATCAGGGATCTATGTTCTCTCGAATCTGGTCTTAACTGCTAACCTCTCATTAGCATGAAAAACGCTCCCCTTTTAGTACACCTACTTTAATGCTCAACGAAGAAGTGCCACTGAGAAAACATGGAAGATTTCTTTAAGAAAGGAACCATGCTTTCCTTTCCAGCACAGCCAGTGGGCTGAAGGCCTGTTTCCACTCTCGTCTCCATTCTTTCAGCGTAAATCCACTACTCACTGGCGACACAGTCTGATTTAGCAGGCACTCATCATTAAAACCAGAACATCTATGGCATATAAACGAGGTGAGATGCCAAAAACCACAGATCCATAGAGCCTTTCTGATGGAGAATGGAAAGAAAAGTCTGAGACAGTGAGCTCACGCGTGCCAATGTGCACACATGAGAGCAAGTCAAGCATCTCAACAAGGACTTACTGGAACAGCGTCTGCACAGGTACACTATGCTCAAGTCTTACTAGAAAGGACTCACTTGCATTTTTTCCCTTTCTTAACGCAGCACGACCAATGGCCAGCTAAACATCAGACCCATTGTTGAATAGAAGGGAGCAGCATCAGACACAAAATTCCAGGCCCTGGTTTTACTTGCCTTTAATACTATTTTTCCTTTCCTCTGTGTTCACTAAACAGGATTTAAAATTTTTGTAAAGCTACTTTTCATAGCTTTTTGTTTTCCCTTTGTATTTATCATGTTTTTAATTTCTTCTCTGAGGAGGAATTCTCCGAATCTGGGTCTTCCAACTCGATTCGGTGCCTCTTGAGGCCACTATGGCCATGAACAGCCCTGCTGCTGTCTGTGTCTGGGGGGTCAGTGGGGTCCTCTCTCGCTCCAGCACTGGGGGACTCACAGGCCATTTCAGACCCACAACAATCTTTGTGTAGGAGTATCCCTGTCAGGGACAAGTTATCGTGGTCAGTGTCCACACGTCCTGGGGAAGAGCAGGTCAGTGCCTCCAGCTCCCCGAAGTTCTGCCCGTTGCTGTGGGGGTGCGGGGTGCGGGGGTGCCAGCGTCCATTGTTGTGGTTGGCACAGAGGGTTTCGAGGCTCCTCTCCTCACTGTCATCAGACTGGGTCCTGAGACAGCTGCCAGACCCGCTGCTCAGCGTGGAGCCAGACGCCTTGGGGACAGGAGGGGAGGGTGCCTCCTCAGCCCGGCTGCTCAGGGCCTTGCTTAGGGCCTTTCCATTGAGCTTCTTGGTTTCAAAAGTGTGTTCTACAGTGCCACCATTGTTGGAGTCCTGAGAAGCATCCTCGGGGGCCTCTGCCCAAGGGTGGCCACTGGGCTCGGGGCTTGCGGCAGAAGTCCCCTCTTTCAAAGCGTCCTTGCTGCGGCCTTCCGGCGGCAGGTCCTGGGTCCTCTGGGCCGCGGCCGCGTTTAGACAGGCTTCCCTGCTGGAAGAAGGGGCTGGGCTGCCCTTGTGGCTGGTTCCCGCCCTCCCTTCATCGGCCTCCCCAGACACGTGCGAGCTCTCGCCATCTTTGTTGTTTGAGTAGATGTAGGAGTAGCGGAGCCACTTGTAAGCTTTGTAAATCTTCCGCTCAACCGACTCTATGCCGGAAGTCGGCGATGCTCGGCTTGGCTGAATCTGCAGAGTGGACGCGCCCCGCTCAGGGGAGGAGGCGGGCGAGGAAGAGAGGTCATCTACTTTGATCTGGGGGTAATCGTAGTTGTCTTCGCCAACGCAGGTGTCGGCGGGCTTGGGCGGGGCGCCGGGCCTCTCTTCTCGCGGCGTCTTCTGCCGGCGCCGCATGGCGTTGCGCTGCCGGGTGGACGCGCGCCGCTCGTTCAGCTCCTCCTCGTCCTCGGAGCTGCTGGAGCTGCTGGAGCTGCTGGACTCATCTTCGGGGCTGGGAGACCGTGGCCGGGGAAAGAGGTCTGTGTCCAGTTCCACCTCACAGGCGTTCTCTTCAGAGTCAGACTCGTTGGAAAGGGCCAGGAGGCGTTTGTCCTGGTAGCGCCGCAGGGCAGACAGGCGCTGCTGGCGAGACGCGGCATCCTCACACGAGGGCAGTGGCGGGGTGGACGCCACCACGTTTGTGGCACTGAGCCGCAGGGGGCCCAGGTGGAAGGCGCTGTCGGCAGACTCATCCACTGTGGGCGGAGGGGAGCGGGGCAGCGAGGCCGAGGACTCGGAGTCGGTGTAGCCCGAGCGCTCGCTGACCCCCGCGTGCAGCTGGAGGATGGTGCTCTCGCTGAGGTCACTGTCCGAGTCAGAGCTCCAGCCCTCGATCTCCCGACGCACCAGGGAATCAAAGAAGGCCATCATCCGGGGGTCTTCCTGCACAGACTGGTTGGCGTAGTCGTGAGACAGGCCACTCCCACTGTTCAGCACAAGGCTGATGTACTCTTCGTGGGTATAGAGACAGCGAGAATCATCCTCAATCCGACCATCCAGATCTCCGGTACATCCTGGCTGCTTGTATGGGCTCCAGATCTGCACAGAAGGTGAAAACAAAACCAAGGAAGCCTGATTGCAATGTATTCTAAAGCTGTTGGCCATAAAGAGCTTCCCCAGACTCTCCCTGTCATTTAGCCAGGACGTGCTAACCAACTTTAGGCCCAGGATAAACACTTACCATGACTCCCACTGCTCCCCTCCCCTTTAGCTTCCTCTACCAGTAGCCTGGAAATCACAATAACCCCCTACATAATCTCTGAGGACAGAGGATGACTTGAAGATTGGCCAGTGTGTTCAAAACTCTCAGAAGATTGGAGAGGTACCACTTTTCCAAAGTGAAAACAGACCCAGCAGTCAGTCCTCTGCAACAGTTAATATTTCAGCCTATAACAACTTCTCCCCAAATGCAACATTTCTATTTTTAACTAATGGGAATTGCTTACTGGAGCTTGGTAAGAATAGCCAACTGCCTACACTGCAGTTCCCTCTTGGACATGCAGGCATCAGTTACCCAGGAAACTGGGTTGTCTTAACCAGGGAGCTGCTGGTTTGCTCCCCAACTATTCTGTTAGCTATTGGAACAGGCAGGACTCACCCTCCAAGCCCACAGACCCATCTCTTAATATCCCTCCACTCCACAGTCAGACCTAGGTGCTCACAGCCAAGAAGTGGCAGAACTAGGATTCAGACTAAAGTGTGTCTGAATGCAGAAGCCCAGCTTTATGAGCTGAATTAAGTTATGCAAAAGTGGAGTTCAAAGTAATTAAGCTGTCACTGCAGATGAGAACGATTAGCTTCACCTGACTCTGCCAGACTGGTCCTGAGCAGCAGAGAAGCTCGGTTATATCAGCTGGTAGTTATGGCAACTCAGATGAAATTCCAGGTGATTTTCTTGCCTTAACAGGCTCCTGTCTATCTTTAGATGGCATCCAACCCAGAAAGTAGTGGCTTTTTGTTTCCTATCCTCTATCAAGCCAATGGCTTTGCTTCCCCAAAGTTATCCAAGGACGAATTCGCCTTCCTGTGAGCATGCTCCTGAGGCCCGCTCCCTCCACGCTTTACTTTGATCTCCCAGGAGGCAGCATCTCTCAGGAGGATCCCCAGTTCAAGAGGGGCTGAAGAAACCTTCTAGGCTAGGTCTCTTCACCAATTTCCAATTCAGATTCATCCCTCGTTCAAATTTGTCCTCTGCCCACAGCTCCTCAGGTGTCCTCCCACCCCCAGCTTCACAATCTCACCCAGGGGAGTGTTAAGGCAGAGATTCTCAAACTTTGGTGTGAACGTGAATTACCTGAAGAATAATTAAAATGCTGACTCCTGAGCCCCACCCTCAGAGATTCTGATTCAGTAAGTCATGGGGAGGTTACTAGGGTTCTGCACTTTTAATAAGCACTCGAGGAGTGAGAAGGCGGAGGGACCAACTTTTAAGAAACACTGGAATATATTAATAGTTAGCATAAAATAAGTTGCAAAAAATAAAGGCTTTGTCTGAAGCGATTCTCAAATTCTTTGTGAGACCCAATGTTTGGGAAACATTTAGATCTGGTCTTTAGCAACAGGCTCAAGCTATAAATGACTATCTTTGCAAACAGATGTCTCTGGGAATAGAAGTTTGGTGGCTTAGGAAAAAAACTGAAAGGTTCAACAAGCAAAGCCCTTAGGATGCTTTGGAGTCGTAGTCTATACACTGGGCTAAATCTCATTCCCCCAGTTAAAAATGGAAAATGTTACTAACCATGTTATATAATATGAAGATAAATCCTTATGTACTTCCCAGAAACTCAGAATTTAACAAAAGAACAAAACACTCATGGTGAGATGCTTGCTGGGCCAACTATCCAACAAGCCTGGGTTTTAGTCTACTACCCAGCCCCCTACATCTTCACTTCAGAAATGAAAATCATAATACTGAAAATTGGCATTTATATGCGCTCTGGAATGTATTAAGCTGAGGTAGACGTTCATTCCTGAAGCCTGGAGTAATGGAACAAAATGCTGGATCAGAAGGCAAGAGGCTTGAGTGTGGGTTCCCACACAGCTCTAGTTTGCTCAGCTCCCCATCTAAACAGTGAAATTAGATGGGTCTCATGCAATCCGAAGGTTCAGAGCAAAACACAAGATCCATCCCAGATGGCTAGGCTCCAGTCCTCAAGGGACCTATAGCACAGAGCTGTGGGAGAGGCAGAACAGGTAGGAACCTGAGCCTCGTCACTCACATGGCCCAGAGCAAGCGACTTCACCCTTGAAGCCTCTTTCCTCAGTTGTAGACATGAGAAGGATGAAATGATGTAACATATACCAAAGTACCAATAACTATAGTGCTTCCTCCTTCATTTGGCCAACGAATACCTCAACTGGAGGTTTGAGACTCATCCTCAAACAGACTTTTGAACACCAGAGGCATTGACCATCCCAATTATGTTAGTCCTCATCCTTGAAACATCAATTTCAAACATTTGTGAAATTATCTTTTTAATACTGAAAGTCAACAACTCAGAAGTGAAGCAATGAAAGCATAGCTTCCTGTTCCATGTGAACTGTGGCTAGATATCCCTCCTCATGGGACAAGGTTCATGAGAAAAGGAGGAGGGATGTGCGGCTTTCTCTTGAAGCTCAGTGACAGTGACAAGTCTAGCTCAAGAGGCTACTGAGCAAACAGATGCAGTTCAATTCTCATTCAAAAATCATCAAAATGGAACGCAACTTCAGTAACAAGTGTTCTGACCCAAACAGGTGACCGTGACATGCTTGATGTAGCATCTCTAAGCCCTCTTCTCTCTCTGCACTATTATACTAAATTCAGACATCTGGCCACCTACCAAGAAAAATGATACAGAGACTTATGTTGTTATTCAGGGGTGCTTCACACTCTCTAATCTGGATTCCAAGACTCCTTGGGCCTGGCTGTGGCCTACACCTTCCCAGCCTTACATCCGAGCCCTCCCCGTTCTGTGCTCTTCACTCTGGCCAGATGACCATTTCCTAAACAGGACCTATGCTTTGCTGCTTGTGAGCACTGACTCATGAGCGTACTACCTGGCGTGCAGTAAGTGATCAATAAATATTTATTGATTCAGTAAAATAACGAAATATCCAATCTCTCTCTTTAAAATGGCCCTCCCATCTTATTCTTTTCTTTTGCAGACTTTTTTCTTCAAAATCTAGTTCAAGTATTACATGAGGTAGTTCAAGTGTACTGAGATTACCCCAGATGGGAGAAAAAAAGTCTCTGCCCCCCCCCACAGCAATGTTTCTATCTCTTACGTACTTTGCATTTTTCATTACTTTTATTTCTTTTCTCTCCTACTGGGTCATCAATTCCTATGGGGACCTACATTACCTATCTCTGCATTCCTCACAGGGCCTATCGCAAATCACACCCAGTAGGTATGGTTCACAAATACTGGGTGAATAGACAAACACTGGTCTTCGAGGAAAAAGAAAAAGCCAGCAAATGTTCATCTTTCTCTCTTATGTTTTAACTACAAAATAACCCCATTTTTTCCTAAGTGTGGGCATTCAAGAGGATATAAGATCTGTTGTGGCTGAGAAGAGGCTGGTTCTGACTCCTTTCCTTCAGGCTAGTAAGGCATCAGTAAAGGACAAGTCAGGGAGAAGGTGGACCCAACAGAGACAGGTGGAGAGAGAGGCCGGCTGGATTAAAGTATGGTGGAATGATGCTCTTTGAGCCATTGACTCTCTCAGAAAAAACACAAGAAAGAAAGATTTTTTTTTTAAACGGTGGACCATTTTTCAAGTCTTTATTGAATTTGTTACAGTCCTGCTTCTGTTTTATATTTTAGTGTTTTGGCCATGAGGCAAGTGGGATTGTAGTTCCCCGACCAGGCATCAGACCGGCCCTCTCTGCATTGGAAGGCAGAATCTTAACCACTGGACTGCCAGATAAATACTTGAAAGTGACTTTTATTAAAACAGAAACTGTCAGGCACAGGTAACCTGTAAGGCACTCCTAGGTGTCATTCTGACACCTAGGGAGACAGACTTAAAGAGCTGCCCAAGGGTTCTAACTGTTACTGACTTAAGGTTTCCAGTGGCTAAACATGCCTCCTGGTGGGGCAGGGTTCAGACCCCACTGGAATCTGGAAGCAATGAGTTCTACAGTTTAGTCTGAATATTTTCACAGAGAAAATATTTTCTCCTTTAAGAACTTGGCTAGTCTCCAACCTCTGACCTCTTGGGTAAGGATTCCAACTGACTAAACAACGACTGGGGAGACTTAGCACAGAAGCATCCTAGGGTGTCAGCCAAGCAGGAAATCTCTCTTCTAAAGGAGATGCTCAAGCAGAGTTCCCTGATAAAGAGAATGATGTCAACAGGACTACGGAGGACATGCTACTATACTAACCTGTGAGTCACACCCTAAAAGAAAAGGGAAAGCAATGCAAGGGACAGGCCGGTTCAGTGACCACCCAAGTGAAGGACTGCTGAGATGAAGCAACACAGCAGGAGCACCAGGCCGCTGCTGCCTTCCCACTAGCATGGGAAGGGCGGCCAGACATCGGCAAGAACAAAGAACAGGGCCCTGTGCTAGCCTTACCACTACTAGCTGTATAATTAACCCCAAGCAGCAAACTTATAGTTTACATCTCATCCTCTGCAAAAAGAAAAAGTCAATAAAAACAATCTAAGTCTAGGTCTAGCCCTGTTTATTTATGGGTAAATAAATGTATGCAATCATGAAAGTCAGCCCTGATCAACAATAAAAACTAAATAAAGGGAGTTGGAATAACGACAAATAAAAATACTGACCCATACTCCAACATCAGATTTCTGATAGTTTCCTCTGCCTCAGACGTAAGTTGGATAGTTGTTTTTAAAGAGAACAAAAGAAAATGAAAACTATCCATTTGTTACAAATCAATCCTCACATTTCCCCTGAAATCTTCCTCAAGTTTTCAATTGTTATTTTGGGGGAAAGTGAGGAGTTCTATGTTTTGCTGGGGGGAAGAGGGCAGAGATATCACCTATCCTTACTTAAAAGTCAAGTTGTCACAGGGTCCTCAGAAATTCATCATTTGCCTTGAGCCCTCATTTTCTCAGCTGTGGAGAAGGGTTACTAGCAGTCCACTGGAATGTGAGTGATGGGCAGTGGGCCATCCTTCCGTGGACACAGGCCAGGCTGGCTCTCTCATTTACAAGCTCTAAAAATATCCCTTGGCAGGCTTACGTTCATTCAGTCAATGTGCAATTGATGCAAGTGTTCATCCTCAATCACAACCACATGAAGTGGTTTTTGATGTCCTGAGACAAGTTAGCTATGGTTCCGGAAGTCACGTGTTGTATCTGTGCCATATGAGGACAGCAATTTATGCAAAGTGCACACCCAGTAACTGAGGGGATGGTAGCTTCTTTATCTCCAGATGGGGTTTGGAAAGCAGAATTCATCAGACTCCAGATCAAACGCCATTGGAAATGCAGCAGCATACAGGTAGTATCTGGTTTCAAAGCCTCATGACTAATTTTTAAGAAAAGAGTCCCTTCTGAAAGGAGGTTTAAAAACCACTCTCTTGATTACAACATCAATTTTTCCATATTTTGTAATAGGTCAAAATAATTGAGAATTTTGATAGACCTTTAGTATGTTTAGCTATGACATGCTACATACATTATTTTTTTCCATTTATGAACTTGCAGTGATTTCTCTCAAAGGACAAAAGGGGAATGTGCCTCACCTTGATAATCTTTTCTACACCAGAAGAGCAGATCATGTAGGTGTGGGGGTTAAATCGGACCTGGTTAACAATAGACCGATGCCCTTTCAGCACCATGAAGGCTCCGTTGACCACCCTACCAATGCCACCTGGGAAGACAGAAGGAAACAAAAATCAAATGATGAAACAGATGGAAGTAAACAGGCTCCAGTAATGGCAAACAAACAGCTCTGAACCAGAGTCGAAATTTTTTACCAACTGTATCACCAGCAGAATGCCTAATCTTACAGATAAAGTTGCTATGGAAAGAAGGAAGATGAAGTATCTCTCAGCATATGTGCTCTTACCCAGAGCCTTTATTTAGACTTTAAGCATTGCCCACACCCACCCACTGCAATTCCATTGTCAATGAAGCCACAGCCACTTAAAACATTTCTCAAGTTTTTGATCCCTAGGATAGAATCCCAGTGTTACCTTGGAAAAGGCCAGTCATAAGCAAAATGAGATTGATCTGCTTGGGAACAGTTAGGCTGCTAAGCCAGGGACATGCAGAACCAGAAGCATATAATTACTTAAGTGTACCCAAAACATCACTGATCCAGTTGCCCTCAATTTCTATGATGAAAGTGGCAAACAAAACATACAAAAACCTCTGGGAAAATAACGGAGAAAATTCTTTCTTCACTCTGACAGGGAGAACTAAGGATAAAGCAAGGAGATACGGGTCANTAGTTTCCTCTGCCTCAGACGTAAGTTGGATAGTTGTTTTTAAAGAGAACAAAAGAAAATGAAAACTATCCATTTGTTACAAATCAATCCTCACATTTCCCCTGAAATCTTCCTCAAGTTTTCAATTGTTATTTTGGGGGAAAGTGAGGAGTTCTATGTTTTGCTGGGGGGAAGAGGGCAGAGATATCACCTATCCTTACTTAAAAGTCAAGTTGTCACAGGGTCCTCAGAAATTCATCATTTGCCTTGAGCCCTCATTTTCTCAGCTGTGGAGAAGGGTTACTAGCAGTCCACTGGAATGTGAGTGATGGGCAGTGGGCCATCCTTCCGTGGACACAGGCCAGGCTGGCTCTCTCATTTACAAGCTCTAAAAATATCCCTTGGCAGGCTTACGTTCATTCAGTCAATGTGCAATTGATGCAAGTGTTCATCCTCAATCACAACCACATGAAGTGGTTTTTGATGTCCTGAGACAAGTTAGCTATGGTTCCGGAAGTCACGTGTTGTATCTGTGCCATATGAGGACAGCAATTTATGCAAAGTGCACACCCAGTAACTGAGGGGATGGTAGCTTCTTTATCTCCAGATGGGGTTTGGAAAGCAGAATTCATCAGACTCCAGATCAAACGCCATTGGAAATGCAGCAGCATACAGGTAGTATCTGGTTTCAAAGCCTCGTGACTAATTTTTAAGAAAAGAGTCCCTTCTGAAAGGAGGTTTAAAAACCACTCTCTTGATTACAACATCAATTTTTCCATATTTTGTAATAGGTCAAAATAATTGAGAATTTTGATAGACCTTTAGTATGTTTAGCTATGACATGCTACATACATTATTTTTTTCCATTTATGAACTTGCAGTGATTTCTCTCAAAGGACAAAAGGGGAATGTGCCTCACCTTGATAATCTTTTCTACACCAGAAGAGCAGATCATGTAGGTGTGGGGGTTAAATCGGACCTGGTTAACAATAGACCGATGCCCTTTCAGCACCATGAAGGCTCCGTTGACCACCCTACCAATGCCACCTGGGAAGACAGAAGGAAACAAAAATCAAATGATGAAACAGATGGAAGTAAACAGGCTCCAGTAATGGCAAACAAACAGCTCTGAACCAGAGTCGAAATTTTTTACCAACTGTATCACCAGCAGAATGCCTAATCTTACAGATAAAGTTGCTATGGAAAGAAGGAAGATGAAGTATCTCTCAGCATATGTGCTCTTACCCAGAGCCTTTATTTAGACTTTAAGCATTGCCCACACCCACCCACTGCAATTCCATTGTCAATGAAGCCACAGCCACTTAAAACATTTCTCAAGTTTTTGATCCCTAGGATAGAATCCCAGTGTTACCTTGGAAAAGGCCAGTCATAAGCAAAATGAGATTGATCTGCTTGGGAACAGTTAGGCTGCTAAGCCAGGGACATGCAGAACCAGAAGCATATAATTACTTAAGTGTACCCAAAACATCACTGATCCAGTTGCCCTCAATTTCTATGATGAAAGTGGCAAACAAAACATACAAAAACCTCTGGGAAAATAACGGAGAAAATTCTTTCTTCACTCCGACAGGGAGAACTAAGGATAAAGCAAGGAGATACGGGTCATTTTCACAATAAGCCGAGTCCAAGTATGGAAAGTTACACAGGGTGGGCCTTGAAGACATCATGTATGGAGACCAGTGACAGAAAGCAGTATCTTATGGACCATCCTGTAGGCCTTTTCAATGATGAGAAAAGTACCAGAGGCCTAGAACTTATAACGCAGACGAAAATGTCATCATTTATGAACCTGGGATCCTCTTAAAGGTTCACCTTCATTGGTAAGGGCATCACACTCCCACAGGACACATGCACCCAAGTCGTCACTTTTAAGCAGCCATCAATAGCTCAGTACACACAGGGCTGACGTGTGCTCCTGGCCAACTGGCAAAATGTGATATACAGACACAGACAAGTGAGTGCTCATTTATTTAAGCAGGGAGAGCCTTCGCAGACCCTGCCAGGAGCATGGCATCCCTGGGGCACAAAGTGCCATTAGCACCACCTCAGTTCCATGTGCACCACCCCAGGGCCAACTTCTCTCAGTTCAAACATTCATGCCAAACACTTCTCATCTCACTATCTGCAGGGAAAATGGCTAGAACAGTATCCCTCTTCCAGGGCTAATCTGGTTCTGCAGAAGGTGTCTTCTGCTTTTGGCCTCTTGACACAACTCCTCTTTTACCTCTCCTGCCTCATGAGAGACACTCCTCTCTACTGACATGTACATATCTTTTTTTTTTTAACAACAGCAAAAGGTTGGAGATTGCACTGATTTGCTTCAACTTGGCTAGCACCAGGTGCTTACTCTACTTGCCGAGTGACAAAAATGTCCTTTCCCTAAATTTTGCCCCATGTCTGACATTATTAATATCTGAATAACCCAGGATGGACAATACACTTATAGCTATTCGTAGTTCAGCCCAACATCATCACATTTGCTAATAAACCATAAAAGAGGAGAAAGTAACTAGGACATAGGTGTGTTTTTATGGCGACAAAAGAGTCACGAAAAGTTTAAGCACCCAGGTAGGCTGCCATGATGCCTACCTAGGCATCCTGAATGCACCAGGTTCCTGACGTGGAGAGGGAGGAGGGGAAGGTAACCTGAGCCTAGTCAAAACAAAAAGAAACTTGAGAGAACTAAGAGGGATCCATGGGAATCTAAAACAGTTGTCTCAACACACCCCCCAAGAGTTCCTGTGGGTCTGTTTCTTTTCTATAAATGGTTGATTCAACAAGCAGCAATCTGGCTCATGATCTCTTCTCAATCCTATGTTTCAACGGTCCACTCCTATCCATACCTCCACTGGGGTGGTCACTAGCAAAGAAACTTATGCTTGAACCTAGTACCAATATCGTTGAATCCTTCTGCTTCTAAGAAAAGGAATTTAAGTGACTCAGATAATTTCAATGACTTCTTCCAATTAGTTTGGCAGAGCCAGAAATTGAACCAGAGTCTGTTTGGTTTTAATGCCTAATATCCTTTCCATTGTATAAGTGGCCTCTAAGAGATGAAAAGGTTTGAATAGGGATAGAGTCAGAAGGTCATAACCAATTTCTAAATCCTTCTGGCAGTCATCATGTAAGTTGGTTTTCATTTTAAGTCCTGAATTTAATAGGGGGTAAGGTGCTTCCCAGGTGGCGCTAGATGTAAACAATCCACCTGCCAATGCAGGAGATACAACAGAGGCGGGTTCGATCTCTGGGTTGGGAAAATCCCCTGGAGGAGAAAACAGCAACCCGCTCATGTATTCTTGCCAGGAAAGTCCCATGGACCAGAGGAGCCTGATGGGCTACAGTCCATGGGGTTGCAAAGAGTTGGACATGACTGAGCAACTGAGCACACGCAGAAGGGGATAAGAGAAGATTCTATCCAATGGCATCCTGGATGTAAGGTCTATAGTATGAGCACAGGACATTTCATCCCACTGCCAACACCAAATAGTCTATGAAGTAGAAGTGAATTGCGTGCACACCTAGAACCTGGAGTGCGACGCCTGAACTAAAGCAGGCACTTGCTGTAACTAAAGCCGGTAGCCACTGTTGAATGGACAGTGTTTCGGGAGAGGGCAGTTCTTGAGTAAGTACCACTAACGGAGGACTTTGGTGAGATGGAAGGTCTCATGTCTTAAAGAAACAGCTACCATACAACCAAGGTTTATTAACTAAACCAATCTGTCAAAGATGACTTAGAATACAATTACACTAGCTTTCAGATCTAAAGAATAATTGAAGGGTATCAGCCTTGAAAAACTCAGACCACGAAAAATCTGTTTCTACTGCTCTTTCACACGCTGTGACCTCGTTTGGTTTCTCTTCTTGGCAGTAATTTTAATACAAAATAGTTTCTCCTTCCTACCCAAGAAACCTGAAAAAAAAGGAAGAAGTCAATAAAGCCAAGAGACTGAAAGTGAAACAGGTACATAAAGAATTACTGCTGCCATCTGTATAAAGTAATCCAGGCTATACACAGAATCACAGCAATGAATAGGCTTCAGAGAGGTTCTCTACAGTCCCTCTCCAGTTTTCAGGTTTCAAGTGATTGAAAACAGCTGCTACTGTACAATTTACATAGAATGAGTTTAGAGAAGAAATTTTTATCAGTTCTGGAGATGTGTATAAATCAGATAGATTTCTTGAGTCTCAAATGACTAATGTCAAGATGCCAATACCAGTAAGAACTTGGGTTCTCCTCTCCTCCATTATCTAACCAGAGCCTGCCCATCAATAGCAAAATCAAGCTAAAAAACTTAGGCAGGGAATATTTTTGACAAGAACTACATAGCCTACATAATCTCCCTTTAGGGTCATCACTCATCTGTGGGTAAGAGGCCTGGTAAGGGTCAACCCCGCCCCATGGTTACCGAGCCAAGTCACAGTGTTATTGCTAGTAATGGTACCAACAAGTAAAACAGCACAGACTCAAGAATAAGATCCTTGGTCATTCTTGAGCTGTCATTTGTTTATAAAGTTCTATACAAGCCAATGGTCATTTCTCCGAACCATCTGCTCTGGCTGGCTCAGACTAACATGCTGGTACCACTTTGTAGGTTTCTTTTTAAGTTGAGGTCAAAGTTTCCATATATCCATCTTTCCTTTGTTTCAGAAGGGATACTAGGGAGGTGGGGAATGTTCTATCTTATCTGTTCTACTTCTCTATTCTACTGCAAGACCTCAGAAAAGAAAATGAGTGAGAGGGCCATCTCATAAGACTCCAGCATTAGTGATTCACTCACTATCTTGGGATTCTAGGGAACACAAGGCACTTAGAAAAAACACCTTGTTCAGAACCCTGATAAAGACCTTTCTAAAATGCCACGGCCAAATGTCCCCACAGAGAAGACAAAGGACTAAGCCTACATGTGCTCACTGCTCTCTTTTCTTAACTATGTTCTTTTCATAAGATTCAGCCAGAGATTTGTCCCCTCAAGCCTCTCAAGAGGGTCAGGACACCACTCCCACTTCTTGCCAACTTCAATTGCTTCTGTTTCTTGTCAATTTCATTTTCAACAAAGTCCTCCAAGAATGAGGATGTTTTCAACTCAGAAGCTAAAAGCACCCTGGTCAGGATTTCTAGATGCTTCGGTTCAAACAGAAACTTATCCACTGTGCTAGGGCATGATCCTCAACAGCACTTGGGACTGACTACAGAACAGGACATTGAAATATTTTGTTCNAGTTCCTGTGGGTCTGTTTCTTTTCTATAAATGGTTGATTCAACCAGCAGCAATCTGGCTCATGATCTCTTCTCAATCCTATGTTTCAACGGTCCACTCCTATCCATACCTCCACTGGGGTGGTCACTAGCAAAGAAACTTATGCTTGAACCTAGTACCAATATCGTTGAATCCTTCTGCTTCTAAGAAAAGGAATTTAAGTGACTCAGATAATTTCAATGACTTCTTCCAATTAGTTTGGCAGAGCCAGAAATTGAACCAGAGTCTGTTTGGTTTTAATGCCTAATATCCTTTCCATTGTATAAGTGGCCTCTAAGAGATGAAAAGGTTTGAATAGGGATAGAGTCAGAAGGTCATAACCAATTTCTAAATCCTTCTGGCAGTCATCATGTAAGTTGGTTTTCATTTTAAGTCCTGAATTTAATAGGGGGTAAGGTGCTTCCCAGGTGGCGCTAGATGTAAACAATCCACCTGCCAATGCAGGAGATACAACAGAGGCGGGTTCGATCTCTGGGTTGGGAAAATCCCCTGGAGGAGAAAACAGCAACCCGCTCATGTATTCTTGCCAGGAAAGTCCCATGGACCAGAGGAGCCTGATGGGCTACAGTCCATGGGGTTGCAAAGAGTTGGACATGACTGAGCAACTGAGCACACGCAGAAGGGGATAAGAGAAGATTCTATCCAATGGCATCCTGGATGTAAGGTCTATAGTATGAGCACAGGACATTTCATCCCACTGCCAACACCAAATAGTCTATGAAGTAGAAGTGAATTGCGTGCACACCTAGAACCTGGAGTGCGACGCCTGAACTAAAGCAGGCACTTGCTGTAACTAAAGCCGGTAGCCACTGTTGAATGGACAGTGTTTCGGGAGAGGGCAGTTCTTGAGTAAGTACCACTAACGGAGGACTTTGGTGAGATGGAAGGTCTCATGTCTTAAAGAAACAGCTACCATACAACCAAGGTTTATTAACTAAACCAATCTGTCAAAGATGACTTAGAATACAATTACACTAGCTTTCAGATCTAAAGAATAATTGAAGGGTATCAGCCTTGAAAAACTCAGACCACGAAAAATCTGTTTCTACTGCTCTTTCACACGCTGTGACCTCGTTTGGTTTCTCTTCTTGGCAGTAATTTTAATACAAAATAGTTTCTCCTTCCTACCCAAGAAACCTGAAAAAAAAGGAAGAAGTCAATAAAGCCAAGAGACTGAAAGTGAAACAGGTACATAAAGAATTACTGCTGCCATCTGTATAAAGTAATCCAGGCTATACACAGAATCACAGCAATGAATAGGCTTCAGAGAGGTTCTCTACAGTCCCTCTCCAGTTTTCAGGTTTCAAGTGATTGAAAACAGCTGCTACTGTACAATTTACATAGAATGAGTTTAGAGAAGAAATTTTTATCAGTTCTGGAGATGTGTATAAATCAGATAGATTTCTTGAGTCTCAAATGACTAATGTCAAGATGCCAATACCAGTAAGAACTTGGGTTCTCCTCTCCTCCATTATCTAACCAGAGCCTGCCCATCAATAGCAAAATCAAGCTAAAAAACTTAGGCAGGGAATATTTTTGACAAGAACTACATAGCCTACATAATCTCCCTTTAGGGTCATCACTCATCTGTGGGTAAGAGGCCTGGTAAGGGTCAACCCCGCCCCATGGTTACCGAGCCAAGTCACAGTGTTATTGCTAGTAATGGTACCAACAAGTAAAACAGCACAGACTCAAGAATAAGATCCTTGGTCATTCTTGAGCTGTCATTTGTTTATAAAGTTCTATACAATCTAATGGTCATTTCTCCGAACCATCTGCTCTGGCTGGCTCAGACTAACATGCTGGTACCACTTTGTAGGTTTCTTTTTAAGTTGAGGTCAAAGTTTCCATATATCCATCTTTCCTTTGTTTCAGAAGGGATACTAGGGAGGTGGGGAATGTTCTATCTTATCTGTTCTACTTCTCTATTCTACTGCAAGACCTCAGAAAAGAAAATGAGTGAGAGGGCCATCTCATAAGACTCCAGCATTAGTGATTCACTCACTATCTTGGGATTCTAGGGAACACAAGGCACTTAGAAAAAACACCTTGTTCAGAACCCTGATAAAGACCTTTCTAAAATGCCACGGCCAAATGTCCCCACAGAGAAGACAAAGGACTAAGCCTACATGTGCTCACTGCTCTCTTTTCTTAACTATGTTCTTTTCATAAGATTCAGCCAGAGATTTGTCCCCTCAAGCCTCTCAAGAGGGTCAGGACACCACTCCCACTTCTTGCCAACTTCAATTGCTTCTGTTTCTTGTCAATTTCATTTTCAACAAAGTCCTCCAAGAATGAGGATGTTTTCAACTCAGAAGCTAAAAGCACCCTGGTCAGGATTTCTAGATGCTTCGGTTCAAACAGAAACTTATCCACTGTGCTAGGGCATGATCCTCAACAGCACTTGGGACTGACTACAGAACAGGACATTGAAATATTTTGTTCTGAAATAAACTCCGAATCAAAGTGGGTAAAATGGCAGTATTAATTTTCTTGTTACAGTCTTTGGATTTTTCACTCCTTCCTAATAGTCCATTAATTAATGGGTAGGACAAACACCTTTGCGAGAATGGGAAGGAGAAACAATGGACAACACAGAGATTAAGGAGGGGGAGTCTGAAAGCAAGAGTGAGGAACCAGGAACAGGGACTAGATGACTGGAAGGGTCTGCTGGAAGAAATCAGGACAGCAGGAGATAGATTTGTGTTTCAAAAAAAAACACAGAGCACTGGGTCCTCATGAAGAGGGTGAACATCCTTGATCTTCCAAGATTTGTATGTTGACATGTCCAAGAATAATAAGAGCTGGACATATAAGGACTTAAATGACTGTTAAATTGAAATCAGTGGAGAACACTGTTAAGAGCGGTGCTTCCTAGGTGGCTCAGTAGTTAATAGAATCTGCCTGCCAATGCAGGAGACACAGGAGATGCAGGTTCAATCCCTGGGTTGAGAAGATTCCCTGGAGTAGGAATAGCAAGCTATTTCAGTATTTTTACCTGGAAAATTACATGGACAGAGAAGCCTGGCAGGCTACAGTCCATGGGGATCACAAAGAGTTGGACTCACGCGCATACTGTTAAGAGTGGTATTTTAAAAAACTTAATACTCGAGTTAAAAAAACACAGTTTATGGTACAGGAAATGCTTTCAGCATTTCATGGGAGAACTTCATCTGGTAGCTCTAGATTAGGGTATGAAACAAAAGGCTGCAGAACATACTGATGGGGCAAGGTGGTAAGCAAGGCCATAAACGAGTGGCACCATTTCATAGAGAAAGAGGTTGAAAAACCAGGCAACAATGGTTATCTCAATGATGCAACTGACTTCAAAACTCTGTAATCACTTAGTCCTTGCCTAAGGAATAAGACTTGGGCTCGCTGTTTTTCACCAAAGAATCCAGTGGTCAGTTCAGCTTGCATCCTACTCGCCTCATCTGACTTACGGGCAAGGTTCAGCTGAGCTGCCTGCTCGTGTGACGGCTTCCTCCACCATCTCCCTAGGCTCACCCTGTTATGGGCTTCCTGCTGCTTCACGGGTCACTCCTTTTTTTTCTTCTACATTTTTTACTGAAGGATAATTGCTTTACAGAATTTTGTTGTTTTCTGTCGAACCTCAACATGATGGTCACTCCTTTGATTTCTTTTTTGGCTCTTCTCCCTGGCTTCTCGACATCAGACTGCCTTAGGGTTCACTTTTGGTCCCCTTCTCTTTAACTGGTTATACTCACTTCACCCACTGCTGGCCTCACACAGTCTGTGGCTTCGGATACTACCAATGTCGTACCAAACCTTCAGACACTACCCACGTGCCGACACCAAAACTCAGAATGTTACCTCTAGTCCAGGTCTTCCTTGCACTCCACACCTCTATATCCAAACTGTCTACTCAACATCTCTAGAGACATCTCAGACACTACCTGCTCACCTCTTCTCCCAATCTAATGTATCAAAATTCTGATGGCTTTACTCTCAAAACCTACCTAGACTCCAACCCCCATTACCTTGGTTCAAACCACCATCTCTTACTAACCTGTATTATGAGAGAATCCTACTGGTTCTTCTCATTTCTATCGCTGGCAGTCCCACTCCCAACATTTATCCTCAAAACTCAGTAACCAGAGTGATGCTGTTAAAACAAGTCAGATGAAGTCACTCTTCTGCTCAAAATTCTCCAATGGTTCCCACTTCACTTACAGGAAGAGCCTACGTGACTGGACACCCCTATATCCCACTTACCTCTATGATGAAGCCCTATTCTTTCCCCCTCTCTCATTCCGCTTCACCACATCGATTTCTGTGCCATTTCTCAAACATAACAGGCACACTGTCACTTCAAAACCTTCATGCTGGTTCTACCTGAAATTCTCTTACCCTGGATTTCTGCAATGCTCCCGCACCACCATGAGGTTTTATTCAGATGTGACCTTTTCAATGAGGACTATATTGAATATCCTACTTAAAATGACATTTCCCTGATTCCCTTCCCCATACTACTTCCTATCTCCCTCATTCTGTTCTAATTTTTCCTTTTCCAAAGCACTTCTAACCTTTTACACACACTATGTAATTTACTGTATCTATTGTTCACTGTCTGTTTCCCCCACTAGGATGTACGCTCCATTCTAGCAAGGCTCTTTTGTTCTTCTGCTGTACCCTAAGTTTCTAAAACAGTGCCTATCTAGCACATGATAAGTTTTCACCAAGTATTTGATGAATGAATGAAAAGGCATGTGTATTAGACTTCGGAACATAAGAATGCAGGAAAAGAACCTAATCTCCACTAGTGGGCTTCAACATCCAACATGTGGATTATCCAAGTGTCTCTCTCCATCTTCCTGATGTCAATTTTGGATGTTTCTTTTATAACATTTTTGATTACAGTAGGAGTAAAGAAATAAAGAAGCTAAGATTCTACCTACCTTCATGGTCCTTTGAAACACTAATTCCATAAAAACTTGACTTGATTCCCCAAATCTGTTCAAGCTCTCCTTAATTATCTTTTTTATAGCCTTGGAACCCATTTAAAAATTTAGTATGCGTGTGTGCGCACGCACGCGCGCGCGCACACACACACACACACACATCCTTTTCTCATCTCTCTTGGACTAGAAGTTCTTGGAGGGCAACAAAGTGTTTATCTTTCAATCACCCATAGGATTTGCATAACCTTCTATCTAAGGGTACTTAGTAAGTGAACAAATTAAATTCTCTGGAACAAGGCTTGAAGGAGAACACTAAAGCTATGATCTACTAGAATGAGGTCTGGTAAGTACCTGTTCAAGCAGTTAATCTATTTCATTCTTGACTCTACCAGCAGAAATAAGAAGGGCTGTGAGGGGCAAGAGACCACTACTTTCCCTCACTATATCTAAAAGAGTTGTGCAAACAATCTCTTGGTAATTCCAAAAGGTCTGCCTGAACATTCCCAGGGCTCCAAGTTTCCAACCCTAAAGAGAAATACAGTCAGGGTGCTGACAACACAGAGCGAGCAGTGGCTGCTTCCTGGGGATCATGTGACCACTCAAGAGTGAAGAAAAGCCAGATGGGGACAGTCAGTGCTGTCAGTAAAGCTCAAAGAGCCCCAGAGACAGCAACACTTAATTGTACAAAAAAGTCAATTACACTAAATTCTTCTTTCATCATCTGTATTTCACATGTGTTTGCAACCAACTACTTGTGAACAATTAAAAACAGTTGTTCCTCCGATTACTTGGGAGGAAAAAGCAGATGCCCAGGTCTGACTCCCTGAGAGTAAATGCATCTATGAAAGTAATGGGAGGAGACACAGAGCATGCACACACACGCAGGCTCATGGAGATGCACCGACAGCTGTTTCCAGCCTCTTTCCTCAGCCTGCTGGCAGTGGGGGTGGCTGCAGTGAAGAGCTGTATGTTTCCCCCTCCATTCAAGGAAAAATCTGTCATAGGACTCTCCCCTCTTAAACCACCAATGAGTCAAGAGCAGCCTTCGTGCGAGAAAAATGTAACTGACCATTCAGGAGGGTACCAGATAAGGCCCATGTCTTGGTCTCTAAGGAGTTTTTCAGAGGAAAGTGAAAAAGGAGAAAGCTTTTAAAATGGGAAATAGCAACATTTATTTATTATAAATAGAAACTCAGTAGCTAATGAGTACACTTAAAATATCCCTAAGAAACTAGGTATTATTGTTATTGTTTGCATTGTTAATATTCTTATCTTACAGATGAAGAAAGTTTTATTAGACAATTCTTCCAAAGCCTCCAACTAGAAGATGAATGTGTATCAGAAATTTTAAGCCCAGGCCTATTAACTCTATTACACTGTGTTTTTCTCCATAAAAAGTATGGTCTTAGTGTAGAGGCATATCTGAGGCGAAGCAACTCAATCAGTGAAAACCCTAAAGCCCTTTCCAACGAGAATTAGGAAAAAGGGAAAGAGAAGGCCATGTGAGTATTTTCCAGAGACGCCTACCTCTACCACATGGTATCAAACCCTCCATTACTTCTATTACCTGTTACTAGGGGGCAAATACTTTGGAAACTATGGATCTGTGCACACTCATCTTATCCATAGAAGCAACAATGTTTTCCATTTGAACACATCTAGTTTTCAGAAAGCCTTCAAGACTGTTAAATCATTCCATGATATGAGATGGTAGGGTGGAGGGGGGCAGCAATTTTACAGAAGAAATTGAGGCCCACAATTGCTGTTGTATAACCTGCCTAGAATCACTCAGTCAGTTATTGCAAGTACTGGACTTGAATCCAGGTATGATTTTAAGCCTAATGCTCCTTCCTATACACCATGCTGACTCTATACATAACTGTCAGTCTGTTTATCTTCAGAACTGTCAGATAAAAACAGATGCTCTTCCTACGTACTTCAGAGGTGTAAAACATATTCTGATGGGTTTTTTTTTTTCCTTTGCCACAGTGAGATTCCCAGTTCTATTCCTTCCTCTGATTTTTAAACAGGTTTTTAGAAATGAGTTATTTGAAATCCATTGAAAAAAATTGAGCCTAATTTTCCAGGTAGGAAGTTTTACCTTGAGTATTACGTCTTACATCTTAAAATTATCTCCTCAACCTATGTGAATTACTTAGCCAACTGGCTAATTCTGTTTATATAATAATACTAAATTCCGTTTATATAATAAATAAATTTCATCTCTTTGGCATTTGTGTAGCAAAAACATTTCCCCAGTGATTGTCAGTCTTTCTGAACAGAAGCATGGAGAAGAAAAAGATGCCCCTGCTCTTGGCTCACACTTGGCACCGCTCTCCGCCTAGATCTCAGCATCTGGCATGCACCGAGAAGCACACGGCAGGCATTCAATAAAAAAGCCGACTGCGTGTCATCTGATTATGCCATTAAGGCATATAAGAGCAAGCCAACTTCCCCACATAGCCTGCCTCAGTGTCTTACTCTGAAATGGCATGAACAGAGAGAGCAACTCAGCCTCATTCCAATCTGTTAAGTCAAAGAGGCAGTAGATTAGATTAGGAATTTCCTGACAGACTTTCCATCATCTAAGCATTCAAAGCTAAAACTCAAGGCCACTTCAAGCCCTTATATGTTATGTCTGGCTCACTGAACCTTGCTAAATGTTTCTTAGAACTACAAATGGCCAACAGTTAAAAATAGAGAAATTACACAGAAGAAATTTCTAATCACTGGTGTTGCTCTGGGCCAACAAGCAGGCTATCAGGGTGGGCAACCTAGCAGAGGGCTTCAGTTGAAATTCCTCAATAGAAGTGTACTTGAATACACGTTAAGTTATAACTCAAAAGAATTATTGTGGGGATGGGTACGTGAGCAGAAAATTCTATAGACCACTGATCTGGGCTAAGTAAACTCCAGCATGTAAATGCCTCTGCTGGGATATCATGTTTTCATTTTTATTCATTTAATAAAATTTTACTTCTATTGTGATTTTCCTTTGACAAACGTTTATTCACTAGTTTTTTATTTCTTTTCATCAGGGAATAAAAAAAGAATACCGAAAATAGCATAAAAAGTATAAGTTAGGGCTTCCCTGGTGGCTCAGTGGTACAGAATCCACCTGCCAGTGCAGGAGACACAGGTTTGGTCCCTGGTCTGGGAAGATCCCACAGGCCGCTGGGCAATCGAGCTCATGAGCCACAACTACTGAGCCTGTGCTCTAGAGCCCAGGAGTTGCAACTACTGAAGCCCCTGTGCCTAGGGTCCCATGCTCTGCAGTAAGAGAAGCCACTGTAATGAGAAGCCCTTGCACCACAGCTAGAGAGCAGGCCCCCCTCCCCAGCTCCCTGCAAAGAGAGAAAAGCCCACACAGCAACAAAGACCCAGCACAGCCAAAAGTAAATAAAGGAAAATCATAAATAAAATTTTCAAAAGCATAGCTTAAGGAAATTTCGTGAGACGAACACCTATATAACCAACACCCAGGCCAAGAAATGGAATTTTTCTTGGCCATTCAGAGGCCTCTATGTGCCTCATTGCTATTACAACCTCTTCCCTTCCCCAAAGAAATCATCATCCTGGGACTTCCTGGGTGGTCTAGTAGTTAGGAATCCGCCTGCCAGTGCAGGGGACACGGGTTTGATCCCATGTGCCACAGGGCAGCTAAGTCGGGGCCCCGCAGCCACTGAAGCCTACACGGCCTAGAGCTCAGGCTCCACAGCAAGGGAAGCCACCACAGTGAGAAGCCCGCACACCTCAATGAAGAGCAGCTCCCGCTCACCCTAACTACAAAAAGCCCACACTCAGCAACCATAGCTACAAAAAGCCCACACACAGCCAAGACCCAGGGCAGCCAAACAAACAAAAACCCCACCAACACACCATTACCTTGACTTCTGTATTAATCACTTTCTTACCTTTTAAAACAATTTTTATTCATTTCTGTATACATTCCTAAATCCTTTTCATTTGGGATGGGGGGAGGGGGGATGTGGGCACACCACACAGCTTGTGGGATCTTACTTCCTCAACCAAGGATCAAACCCGGGCCTTCAGCAGTGAAAGCGTGCAGTCCCTAAACCACTGAACCACCATTGAATTCCTCCAGGGAATTCCCTCCTAAATGGTTTTGCTTTGGTTAATGTATCTTCTGGAATTTTTTTATACAACAGGTTACTCCCTGTCCATCCTTTCTTTTATCATCAGAATGTATCTGTTGAAGAACATTAAGATCATTTCACCTATAGTTTCTGACAGTCTGGGTTTTGTGGATTGTATCCTCACAGTGTAGTAGTAATACAATACACCTTTCCGTCCTCTGTGCTACCTGCAAATCAAAGCTAGATCCTGAGGTCTGATCAGATTCAGGGTTGTACTTTGCAAGACTCTAGACACCGCCATGTTTCTCGTCAGCAAGCTCATAATGTCTAGCTGCCTTTCTTTTTGTAATGCAAATAACCAGTCGATGCTCAATATCTAGATGCATTAATTCATGAAGGCTGCTAAGTAATTATATTAAAACTCTTTTTAATTTCTTTTTTAAAAATGCCTTTTATTTTACCTATATTTTTGAAAGATATTTTCCTTGTGTATGGAATTCAAGGTTGGCAGGTTTTAATGCTTTAAGCACTTCAGAGGTATCATTCTACTACAGTCTGGCTCCCAGAGATTCTACTACAGTCTGGCTCCCAGAGTTTGATCATCAATCTTATTCCTGTTTATTCACAGGTAATTTGTCCATTTTCTCAGGCTGCTTTTAGGCTTTTTCTCATTATCTTTTGCTTTCAATAGTTTGACTTATGATGTGCCTAGGTGTGTTGTATTTACTCTGCTTGTCTGAATCTATATAGTTGTATTTACTTTTGAGTTTTTGAAACTGAAAATTGGCATCTTTCATTTGTTCTGGAAACTTTCAGCTATTACTTCTTCATATATTACTTCTGCTTCACTCTCTCTTATCCTTCTGGGATTTCAATTTCATATGGATATGGCAGATCATCTATGTCCCTCCTGTCTCTTACACTCTGGTTTAGCTCTTTCCATTCTCTATTCTCATTGCCCTTCAGTTCGAATGTCTTCTACTGACCTGTCTTTGATTCACCAAACCTGTCTTTTCACAATTAAATCCAGCCAAAAAAATTCTTAGTATTAGACAGATTTTTCAGTTTTAGAATGTCTATATGATTTTTTTCTAAGTAGATTCCAATTCTCTGTTGAAATTCTCCATCTTTTTATCCATTTTGTCCATCTTTTCTATTTTCTTTATCACATTTACAATATTTAAAGCTCCTGATTATTTGACTTCAGTATCTAGATAATATTGTGGATTGGCTTCTTTTGGTCCCTGACCACATTTTCCTGTTTCATAACTTTTTTATTGCATACTGGACATCGAGGATAAAGAACCACAGTGACTGTTACAGACTGAACTGTGTCTCTCGCAAATTCGTATCTCAAAGCCCCAACCCCCCAAGGTGACTATTTGGAGACAGAGGTTTTAAGGAGATAATTAAGGTTAAACAAATTATAAGGGTAGGACTCTAATCCAATAAGACTGATGTTCTCATAAGAGGAGGAAGGGACATCAGCAATGAGACATTAGCAAGAAAAGGCCATGTGAGAGCACAAAGAGAGGACAGTCATCAGCAAGCCCAGGAAAGAGGTCTCGGGAGAAATCAAACTTGCCAGAACCTTGATCACGGACATCCAGAACTGTGAGAAAATACATTTCTGATGTTTAAATAACCCAGTCTGTGGGATTTGGTTATGGCAGCTGTAGCAGACTGATACAGAGATGAAAGTCATTTCCTCCATCTAGCATTTACCCATTCTACTTCTTTTCTCAGGAAGGTAACGGGCTGACCACCCTCAATCCAACCAGGAGGGACCAGGTCAGGGCTGGATTGCTTCTTTAGTCAGACTAAGTCTACTTCTGGTTTCTAACCTCTCAAAGGCAAGACCTGGAGACTGCAGGTTGCAGGTCTCTTCCACTAATGGGGGTTTGTGTCCTACACGCCAGGAGACTGCAAGAGACTGCACTTTGCCTTTCTGGTCCAGCTCCATCCTCGAGTGTGGCCTCTTGGGCTTCTGATGGAGAGCCTGTGAAACCTCTGTTCTCTGCTTCTGTCCTTTGGAGGTTTTAGGCTTATCTCTGTGTCATCCTTTTCCAAGCAGGTTCAAAATGCCCTGTGGAGCAGACCCCTCCCACTAGAGGAGCTCTGTCTCCTAAGCACTGTATACCATAGGCATTTCATTCTGCTTTCCAGTCTAGTTCCCGCACTCTCAGTGCCAACCCCAGCACCCAGCAAATGTCCTACACACAAGACTGGTCATGTGTCTGCGGTTCCTCTGAATCTAATATATCCTATCAACCCATGTGGCAGTTGAAAGCTCTGATTTCTTCTGACCCTGGTAGAGGCTGTCCACGGCAGCTCCATCAACACCCTGGGCACAGATGCCATCAGGACAGAGTGTGGCCAGACCTTCTGCTCAGCTGGGAAGGTTCTTCCTTCTTCAGAACCTTAGCTCTTCTCACACACTATTACCACAGCTCTCTGACATCTTTAAAAAGGAGGGTTTTGTACTTATTGCAGTGGGAAATTACTGCACCCTATGTGGAATCTGCTGCTGCTGCTGCTGCTAAGTCGCTTTAGTCATGCCAGACTCTGTGCGACCCCATAGATGGCAGCCCACCAGGCTCCCCGATCCCTGGGATTCTCCAGGCAAGAACACTGGAGTGGGTTGCCATTTCCTTCTCCAATGCATGAAAGTGAAAA
>SJYV01009644.1:988125-1105842 GCA_006410875.1 Neotragus pygmaeus | reverse complement strand
TCTTCACATGAGGTGGTCAAGGTACTGGAGTTTCAGCTTTGGCATCATTCCTTCCAAAGAAATCCCAGGGCAGATCTCCTTCAGAATGGACTGGTTGGATCTCCTTGCAGTCCAAAGGACTCTCAAGAGTCTTCTCCAACACCACAGTTCAAAAGCATCAATTCTTCGGCACTCAGCTTTCTTCACAGTCCAACTCTCACATCCATACATGACTACTGGAAAAACCATAGCCTTGACTAGACGGACCTTAGTTGGCAAAGTAATGTCTCTGCTTTTGAATATGCTATCTAGGTTGGTCATACTTTACTTACTTTTCCCCAAATTTCAACACAATATATTTTTATAAAAATTCCATCAGATTCACCAACAAAACTATAAATACAAATTCAAATTTTTTTATTTGCTGTGACCGTAAGGCTCTGAGTGTTAACATTTTGGTACTGTATAGGATTAGAGTTACCATTACAATTCTTTTGCTCAGTCGCTCAGTTGTGTCTGACTTTTGTGACCCCCATGGACTGTAGCCCGCCAGGCTCCCCTGTCCTCTGCCCATGGGACTTTCCAGGCAAGAATACTGGAATGGGTTGCCATTTCCTTCTCCAGGGAATTACAATTCTTACCGGAACACAACTGATCAAAACAGATATACTTTTAATGTTTTATAAAAACCAATTACTATAAAAAGAAGCAATTTATTGCATAAGAAGATAAGGGAGAAGGGAGGGGGCGGGTTGAGCTATAGCCATATGATTAAAGAATCCTTCTGCCCTTTTTTTTTTTGCCACCTTAAAAGATTTTTATACCTTAGGGGCAATGCACCACGCCAAGGTTCAAGTGGTCAAATATTTCTGGAATATTTCTGATTTTCTGGTAGTTTTTGTTTGTCTATTTGTTTGCTTCTTGTGGGAACAGACAATACATATGGAATTTAAGAATCTAGAAATGGATTCCTTTAAACTAACTGTGCCTGTACAATCCTTGGAAGGTCCAGGCACCCATTTCCCAGTTTCAGTACTGGAGTCCTAAATCAGTTCTGAGGGTCCCTGCCAACCCAGAGATTGCATAATCATCTACATATAAAGGCAGCCTAACAGTGGCCCATACCCTAAGCCAGTATAGAAATNGTACAATCCTTGGAAGGTCCAGGCACCCATTTCCCAGTTTCAGTACTGGAGTCCTAAATCAGTTCTGAGGGTCCCTGCCAACCCAGAGATTGCATAATCATCTACATATAAAGGCAGCCTAACAGTGGCCCATACCCTAAGCCAGTATAGAAATCATCAGGGGAAAAAAATCTAAAATACTACTGCTAATTCTTCCCCTTTCTCTCAATACAAACATGAAAAAAGATTCCAGAGAACAGTCCTGGGAGAGGGAAATTATCCCCCTTCCATTTTAAAAGTCACATAGACTTAATAATGAAAAGTTTCCAAATCATGTACATTAATAATTAAGATACAATTAAGCCCCAAGTTTATTTCTCAGCTAATCAATCGAGGACTTATGGGGGTGGGAGACTTAATATAGGACTAATTCTAGAGACAGAACATCATTTTTTGTTCAGATAAGAATGTTTCTGTCCCATCTGGTTGTACGTCAAAGGTAAGATGCTTCATTCACACTTTCCAAATTCCAGAAGGGGAAAAAGGCCTTTTGTAACTTGTTTAGTAACCAGAGCAGAGCAATAGGATAGCTTTTCCAAAAGTAAGCCTCACCAAATTCTGAAAGGCAGATGTTTGGTAACAATATTGTTAATTCAGCAATATGCAAGCTAACAACTTTCCTCAACTCTAAGCCCTAGACACATTTTGTGTAATATTATCAGCACAGTCCTCTATTCCTTTCCTACCATTTTCTAGTTTGATGTCATGTATCACCTGAAGCAGATGGCTGTATTAAGCTGTCCTGAGAATAAAAAATAGGCATTTTTCTACCAGCAGGAAGCCACCAGTGAGACACTCATCTGAGCACGTGAGGACACTGGTATCAAGAATGATCCCTGCTGCCTGGAAGCTCAGATGGCCTAGATCCAAACTTACGGAAAGCTTTTTCAGAATACATCTAGAGCAAATGCGGAAACATTTCTTCCTAATTTTTCTCATGTATGGGATCAGCCAAACTCCACAGAGTACATCTGTCCATTAATAAAGAAAGTTTCCCTTTAGTAAACATCATCAGGGAGGCCAAAGGAAGGGCAGAGGCCCTAACAACTGTTTGTAGAGTAATAAGAGGAGCAGGAATGTGTGCATCGATAAAGGAAAAGCAAGGTAAAAAATATTCCAAGTGTGAAACAGGAGAGAGGAGAATGAAGAGGAGGCGCTCTAAGAAGTCTAAAGAAAAGTTCTCAGGAGAAAAAAATCTGAGCGTGATTATGTCAGATAAGGATATGTATGAAGGTTATAGCTAAATCTGGCTTCTAATTTTTATTTTAAAGTTTACTTTGGTCACTTTCCATCCAATAAATTTATTATATTAAAGGAGAAATATCTTCATCTGTTTCTACACATCTGCCCTTTCAGGGCACAGCATGCAGAAGGTCAATAGCGCCGACATTAGCAGCAGGTTCATTCTAAGTATGCTCACCTGCTTCCGGATCTGCAGGAATTCTCCACATGTACAGGTTGAAGTCATCAGAGCCTGAAAGGATATACTGTTGAAACAAAAAAGTATGTATTTATTACTTATGTACTGATTGATAATATATGTATCTACTTATCTATACAGGAAAAGGTTTTTTAAAAATAAACAAGATAAATGAACATATAGTCATAAAGCACAACACAGAACTCTCTTAAAAGAACCTACAAATCAGAAGACTAGTTGGCTAAAATTCAGCAACAACCAACCAAACTGATTTAAAAATGGGCAAAGGATATGAATAGATATTTCTCCAGAAAAAGTATAAAAATGGCCAATAACATGAAAAAATGCTTAACATTACTAATCACTAGGGAAATTACAATGAAAACCACAACGGAGTACCACTTCACATCAATTAGAATGGCTGTTACCAAAGGCAAACAAGCAGAAAATAAGTGTTCGTGAGTATGTGGAGAAACTGGACGCCCTGTGCACTGTTGGTGGGGCTATTTAATGGCGCAGTCACTGTGGAACAGAAAATGGAGGCTCCTCAAAAAGTTAAACATAGAACCATCATATACCCCAGAAATTCCACTCCTAGGTATATACCAAGCAACTGAAAGCAGGAACTCAAGATATCAGTACACTAATGTTTATAGTATAATGCTCACAACAGCCAAAAAGCGGAGATGACCTAAATGTACATCAATGGGATGAGCAGACAAATAAAATGTGGTATATATATCCATACAGTGGAATATTATTTAGCCTTAAAAAGAAAATTCTGACACGTGCTACAACATGGGTGAAAACTGAAGACATTTTGCTAAATGAAATAAGCCAGATACAAAAAGACAGCTGTTGTATGAGGAACAGACAGTAGTCAAATTCACAGAGACAGAAAGCTGAATGGTAGTTGCCAAGGACGGGGAGGAAAGAGAAATGGGGCGCTACTGTTTAATGAGTACAGAATTTCAGTCTAGACAGATGAAAAGGTTCTGGAGATGGGCAGTTGTGAATGTAAATATACTTAATGCCACAAAACTGCACACTTTAGATGGCTACAGTGTTAAGTTTTATATTACATATACTTTATACCACATTAAAAAAAAAAAAATTAAAATTTAGGAGCTTCCCAGAGACCTTTTATGCAAGCCCAAGCATCCTGAACTTGCCTGTTGTCATCTGACATCATTGAGTAGGATGCCACTGTCAATTCAGCTATGAGTTAACACCCCTTTTATGGGGTGGCTTCAAACTGCCTGATCTCAAAAAGACAGGACACTAAGCCAGATCTATTCTAATTAGAACTCATAAGAGCACTGTCTAACACTGTCTAATGGCAATCAGTGAGCAATTCTGTGAGTTCACTTATTTCCAAAGATTAACGGACATGCTCTACCTTACATTTAGCTCAGCATTAGAAAAATATTAGAAAAATAAAGGCCTACAGTTTTCTAATGAAAAATTCTGACTTAAAAATGACACTATGAACATCTAAAAAAAAGTAAAAGTCCAATATATGCACAACCTCATGCCTAATAAAAATACGTTATTAAATACATTATAATCATTAAAAGTCAATTTACCAGTCTTCAAAACACAAGTAGTGACATGATAAAGGAGATAAAGAAACTTGTATTCAAAGATGAAGAAATCATCATCCAGGGGGACTAGGTGATTTGGCCCAGGGCACAGCGGAAAAAGAAGTGGGTTCAGGTTCCTCATCTGGTTGCTCATTGCTCTGGTTTGAATGTTTGTGTCCCCCCCCAAATTCACATGTTCAAATCCTAATACCCAATGTGGTAATATTAGAAGATGGGGCCTTTGGGAAATGATTGTGTCTTGAGGGTAGAGCCTTCATAAATGGGATGAGCACTCTTACAAAAAAGACCCTACAGAGCTCCCTAGCTCCTTCCACCATGTGAAGAAAGTGAAGTCAGCTGGCTGCAACCATGAAGACAGCCTGTATGACAATCCAATCAGGTTGGCACTCTGACCTTGGACTTCCAGCCTCCATAACTGTTAGAAAGAAATTACTGAAATTATAAGAATCATAAGTCACCCAGTCTGTGGTATTTTGTTACGGCAACCAGAAGAGGCTAAGGCTTCTTTAGTTCTAGGATTCTATGATTACCCTGTGAAGGAATGACTGAAGCCAGATCAGGGCTGAAAGTCCCTAAACTGCTGGCCCATGGCTACTTGACAAGTAGCTACAAAAGTATGCTCAAAATAAAAAAACTCAGTCCTACTATATACTTCAATTAAAAAGTTCCCTCAACAACAAAACCCAAAGATTTTTAAAATGGGCAAAGTACTTGAACATTTTCCACAGAAGAAACATATAATGGCCATATACAAATGGCCAATAAGCACACAAAAAGAAGCTCAACGTCGCTCATCATTAGGGAAAGGCATATAAAAACCGCAATGAGATACCGTCTCACACTCATTAGGATGACTACTATCAAAAAAATAGAAAACAGTTCCTCAAAAAATTAAGAATAAAATTACTACATGAGTCATCAATTCTACCTCTGGATATATTTCTAAAAGAACTGAATGCAGGATCTCTTAGAGATATTTATATAACAATGTTCATAGCAGTTTTATTTATAACAGCCAAAGAGGGAAGCAACCCAAGTGCCCATCATCAGATGAATGTATAAACAAAATGTGGTGTATACACATGATGGAATATAATTCAGATTTCAAAAGGAAGGAAACTCTGACATGAGCTACAAACACGGATGTATCCTGAACATTATATGTTCATGACAAAAAGGCAAATACTGTATGCTTCCACTTATGAGGTTAATAGAATAACTGAGTAGTCAAATCGATAGACACACAAAGTAGAAGGCTGGTTTACCAAGAGTGGGGGACAGGGGAGAGTGGGGAGATAGTGTTATCTGGGTACACAGTTTCAGTTTTAGAAGATGAAAAACTTTTATTAGAGACAGATGCTGGTGATGGTTACAGACCAATGTTAATGTACTTACCACCACAATACTATACACTTAAAATTTTTCCCTTAAAAATAAAAGAAACAAAGAGAAGATGAATCCTTGTCTTGATTTAAGGTCCACTCACTAACTCTCTGTAGTTTATGATACTATCTTATTTGCAGTTAGGAAGCTGGAATTCAGGAGCCCAAGGCCTTCCTCTCACAGCCTGTTTGGCTAAACCACCTAATAGTTAGGGGGGAAAATTCATTAATTACACAAGAGCCAAGCACTTACATGCCAGGCACTCTGATGTTTACAAAGAAATATCAGGTAATATCCAGATTCCCAAGGAGCTTAATTTCAGTAGAAAACATACATGTAGGTACACAACTACCATGCCACAAAGTAGACATCACTAGGTGCCGTTATGAGAAATAAGGTGCCTGGTGAGTCACAGAGGTCAAGGCAAGACAGATTTGAGCCCTGAGCCACCCCCAGGTAAAGATGTGGTAGAAAAAAGTTAAAGCCAAGAGCAAAGATAAAGCTATGGTACTCATGTGGCTTTAGCAGAAAGCGGAAGCATGGGTAACTCACTCCTTCATACCCGGCTCATGTCTCTCAGGCCTTACTGCTCAGTGTACCTGATTGCCAAGTGCCAGTATTCATATCTCTTAGTCTAAAGTCTTCTCCAAGGCCCAGGAGGCTGCAGGCTGCTCTAGGGAATGAACCTCCTTGGGAGCAGGTTCCTACAATGATTCAAGGAAGCTGGCACATCAATATTCCACCTGGCTTGTTCCCAGGTAGAACAGCCTGAAGTGTGCGTCCTGAAGGATTTCCTGGTGGCTCAGTGGTGCTAGAGAATCCACCTACCAATGAAGGAGAAGCAGTAGATGTGGGTCTGATCCCTGGGTTGGGAAGATCCCCTGGAGGAGGAAATGGCAACCACCCCAGTATTCTTGCCTGGAAAATGCCATGGACAGAAGCGTCTGGCGGGCTACAGCTCATGGGGTTGCAAGAGTCAGACACAAGGGCGTATGCACGCATGTCACGTGTTCTATACCCCTTCCCCTCAGGATCAAACTTCAACTGCCCACAGTTGTAGTTGGCTCACTACTAAGTCATCCTTCCTTTCCCTATTTCTCTTTTCCATTCCTGTGATATTTCCCACATTTCCAAATAAACTGCTTGTATCTGAAATGTGAACCCAAATTAAGACACACAGGGGAGGGGGGACAGAACACAAAAGAACTGTGCGCTAATAATTTATATGTAAAATACATGTATTATTCAACAGCTCATCATTTCACGTTCTGTGTGTTTAAAAGAGGCTGTATAACTTCACACAGAGAATTCCCTCTATCCTGTGCCCACCCCCATACTTTCCCCAAACTAAACAAACAAAAAATAAATATTAAAAAAGGAGTGAGCTGAGGCTGGGCTTTTCAGAGGTTTCACTATTAATACATCACTGTGAAGGATCAGTGCTTCCCTCCTCTGTTCAACTATTCACCAGGGAAAGCCATGACAAGTTAAAGGGGACTCCCAGACAGAACGCTGACTCAGAAGAGTGCCTTAGAAGGAAGAAAATTCCCGCAGAGCTAAGGCCTCTCAGATTTAATATGACAGCTCCAGAAATGCAGAGAAAATGAGTACAATGTACAGGCTTCCTCTCAGGCATAAGGGCAATTCCCGACCCTTTCTTCCTCTTGCAACCACCACAAGGGAACAGTTTGGGATGATTTCCAAGGAGGGGGTCTTGACCCACGGCCGTCTAGTCAGATCGTTTAAGTATTCACACACACTAGACTCACATAACTGCCCTGAGGAATTCATTTATGGCATTTCTTGCTTGTCTGCTGGGCTCCTTCCAACATTAGAAGTTGGCTGCCCGGGATACTGCTGACTGTGGGAGAGTAAAATAAAAGTGAGTTCATCCATGTAGTCATTAAGCAAATATTTACCGAACGTCTACTATGTGCTGGGCACTGTCCCAGGGAAAGGAGCACAGCACTGATCAAAAAAGACCCTGTCCCTACCTTCATGTGAGTTACACTTTATTGGGTGGGAGGAGGAAAAGAATTTTATGCATATATACTGGAGAGTGAATAGGGGAAAAAAGTTTAAATATATATATATGTTATATGTCTAGTAACAGTGTAACAGAGAAAAATTAAACAGCAGCTTAGAGCATATAGGGAGTGCTGGGGGTGGTTAGTTCCATTTTATATAGGGTGGTCACAGAAGGCCTCTCTGATAAAATGGCATTTCGAGCAGAGCCCCGAAGGAAATGAGGGAGCAAGTTACATGGATATCTGAGATAGGAACATTCTAGGAGAAAGGCTAGAGCCCTGGGCTATTTTAAAATACAAGGAAGCCAAAAGAGATCTGTTTCTTCTCTTTTCCAATCCTCCCTTACTTTCTGTCTCTTTCTTTCTTTCTCTCCCTCCCACCCTCCTTCCTTATTTTTCTCTGTTTAAAGCTTTGCAAAAATAAGCGTCATTTCACGTGGACTGAGTCCAGAGATACATTTAACATCATCAGAGCAGTTAGAAAGATCCCTCTCCTCCCAGGTTGAGGGAGGTTGAAGCCTCTGAGGGGTGAGTGACAAATTAAAAACTCACTTCTCGTGAGTGTTTCACCTTGTATCCTAACACAGACATATAGGGCAGGGTTCCAAAGGAGAAGAATGTTTTAGGGGATCTGTTTTTTAGGCAATAAAAGCCCCACTTCCTAAAATGCTGAGGTATGGGGTGGGGGGGGAGGTGGGAGACCCACAGGCTACTAGATCAGCGAGTAGAAGACATGTTCAGTTTTAACTTGGCTTAGTGGGTTAAGATAGGTGATACCAATGCAAAAATGAGCGTAAGTTCTTGTGTGGACGCACACCATCCATAATACTTCTCAGCTGGCCACAAAGCTTAAAGGTTGGCTACACTTTAACCTCATCTCTTACTGTTCATTCATTTCATATCCCAAGAGGAAAGCCTGTTTACTGGTCTTGATGCAACTCAGTCATCTTAAGCAGAGTGAACCCGAGGCCAGTGCATTTTATCTAATCCATTGTCAGTATGGAGATACTAACTTGTTCAAGCATACAAGAGCAACGACTGTTTCTCTTAATAGGTTCAAGGAGCCACCAGCATGACCACCACCACCACCAACCACCCCACCCAAATCACCGTATTAGCACTCTGTCACTATTTTATTCACCCACATGTCCTCTGTCAAGCTATTAACCTTTAGAGAAAACAGGCACTCACAAAATACCCGCTCTTCTGGTAGACTGCCATAATGCCCTCCAACAACTCCTGCCCCATCTTCATCTTTTAGCATTCTCAAACCGAGCATGCTCTCAAGAAAGACTTTTTCCTACATGCAAAGGCGTTTTGCTAGCTGAACTCCCAGAGAGGCCCATGCCTCTAAATATAAAGACCACCTTTGTAGAGTGACCTAAGTCACAAGTAATTATTAATAACTTGAAAGTTCAAAGAAGAATCTAAATATGGCCTGCCACGGCAAAAATGCCTACTAAGCAGAAGCTTACTGGGAAAAAAATTATTAGCCATCTTCAAGCAAAGCAATGGTTTCTTTTCCCCTAACATCTTTATTTAAGCCTTAATGGTATCGAAAACAAACTTATGGTGACCGAAGGGAAAATGTGGTAGAGGGAGGGATAAATCAGAAGCCTGGGATGAACATACACACACTACTATTTATAAGACAGAGAATCAACAAGGACCTCCTGTGTAGCACAGGGAACTCTACTCAACATTGTGTGACAACCTATATGAGAAGAGAATCTAAAAAAGAATGAGTATATGTACAAGCATAACTGAGTCACTCTACTATACACCTGAAACTACTACAGCATTATAAATCAACTATACTTCCATAAAATTAAAAAAAAAAGAAAATGCATCAGTAAAAAATTTCAAAATAAACCTTAATGGTTAAACAAACCAAATAAAGGGACAAATTTGGAATATAGATAACTCCCTATCAATTATATTTTAAGGCCTCACTGGGTTTATAAACAAACCAAAAAAGTCCCCCTCTTCACACCCACCAAAATCTATATTAAAAAGAGGAAAAAGTTCTAAAAGGCAGGAGGAACAGGCCATCTACCTGATACACTCCAAAAATAACCCAGAATATGTCTTAGGTTCTTTACTAACATAGAAATCTCTTTCTGCTCAATTTCTCTGCCCTACTTCTCTCTCAAAGTGTGTATACACACACACACACACGATGTGTATGTGTAAAGCGTGTGCATACATGTGTTTGCACAGTATTTGATATTCTCCAATATCTGCTAATGGAGAAAGAAACATCAGTCAGCTACTATTCACTGAGTACTGATCAATTTACACAGTTCTGAGGTTCTTCCCATAATAACTGATTAATTATTTCTCCAGTAAATGGCATCCCTGTCCAATTAACTGTATTGACTAGGACAGAAAAACCAGATGGCTCTCTGGCCTGGGTCAGCAAGAGCAGAGAAACTGCTACTAACATTTAAATCAAACACAGTTCTCATTTCTCCCTGACCTTTGTCAGAAGGGGAAAAAATGTGATTGAACAATTTTGTGATGTGCTCTCTATGAGATTATTTTCAGTAAAAGGCTTGCCTATTGGTATATAATATACCTTTGATCATATCATTTATACTGAGTGCCTGCCACAAATACCATCCTAAGAAAACAAGAAAATTTTTCTTTGGAAGTGGCCAAAGCCATAGGTTTATGTCATTTTATTTGGTAAAGAAAATAGAGGTCTGTTGGCTCCCTATAAAAGCAAATATGCATACTCATAAGATTAACACTATTTTTTGCATGTGAAGTGATACAATTTTTGCTTCTTTGGATCATTTGCCATGTCAGCTCCACTAGGCTCCTGGAATTCTTTGGTTTATTAAAGTAACTAACGTTTATGGGTTCTGAGAAGGAAAAATTCTATTAACAAAGAAACGTTTCATAAAGACAGCCAATAATTGTGAAATAATCAGTAGGAAAGAAATTTTTTAAAAAAACTCTACATCTCTTAACAGCTGCTTGTAATAAAGTAGCCTGCATTTCTTAAAGATGAATCTTTGGCAAAACTTCTTTGGAAACCTGGGCAAGAAGAGGCGTCATCAACCAGATGGCCTTCAGCAATCAATTTCTCTTCTGTGGTAAAGCTACTTAATGTAAACTCTACAAGGAGCATAGGGCAAGTAGGCAGGTTATACTCTGTTCCCATCATTAATATCTACCAGGGATTTCCAAGAGGAGCCCAGACTCCTAGTCAGGAACTATACATTAAAGGAACACTACCACGCTGCGTTAGCAGATCACATCAATTCCATTTATTCCTAAGAAGAAATCAGGCCACCTAGTGCTCCTTTTCAGTTTAACAATTAAAAACTAGACCGTATCTAGCAGGTCTGCATACACCCCAAAACCTTTTAAGCTTTCTAAGTTCTACATCAGCAAATGAACCAAAAGATGGTTTAATACTTGAGTTAGATCTTAATTTGGGATTGCTAATACTTGAAACCCCTAGTTTTCAGGAATTCCATAAACTCCTTAACATTATTGCAAAACTATGTGCGTATGTACACTTTTCTGAAATGAGTGTTCAAAGATTTTAGACTTTCAAAGAGACTCAGGATTAGAAAAGAATTATAAATGGCTGATTTAATAAGTTATTTTCATGCTACCTTCTCTCTATAGAATAAAGTTTCCTAAAATATACACCTAAAAAATACATACAACAAGGAATTCCTCGGCCACAATATTCTGTGTTCAGCTCTTTCTCATTGGCCCACGGAAGAGGCTATCACCACTTGATCTGAAAACACAGGTGGCAGCATGCCTATGAGGAAGAGGGTACATCACAGGCAAGGGACTGAGTCTAGTCCTGGTTCAGCTACTGACTGGATCTGCAGTTTCAAACCACACTAGACCTTAGTGTCACATGGGGATCGAACCTGTCCAACTACACCCAAAGGTCGCTGGGAGGATTAGTATGACATGAAAGCACTTTTGAAGCTAAAGTGCCAAACATGTGTGTGTCTGTGCTCAGTCGTGTACCACTCTTTGCAACTCCATGGACTAGAGCCCACCAGGTTCCTCTGTCCACAGAATTTTTCAGGCAAGAATACTGGAGTGGGCTCTCATCTCCTCCTCGAGGGGATCTTCCCGACCCAGGGACTCAATCTGCACCTCCTGTATTGGCAGGCGGGTTCTTTACTGCTGTGCCACCTAGAAAGCCCAAAGGGCTAAAAATATATGACATAAAAGAAAGGCAAGAAGAAGAAAGAGCCGACACAAAACAAGTCAAGGGAGACAGAACCCAAGAGTTGAATCTCCCTAGTGAAAAGGGTGCCTTTGTTTCAACTGAAGGGGAACATGTGGCACACTGGCCCCCAAGTGAGCTTAATCAGAGTTTTTATTGTTGCCTTTGTTTAGTCGCTCAGTCGTGTCTGATAGTTTGTGACCCCTGCAACACGCTAGGCTTCCCTGTCCTTCACTGCATGGAATTATTAGGGAAAAAGAAAAAAGAAAGCTATTAACTTTCTAGGTTGCTTTACTGGCCTGGATCGCACTTCCTGACAAATTCCTATACCTCTGCTATGCCCATACAATGTCAACACAGAAAGGTTGAGCGGTGATGTAACGTCTGAGGCCAAGCCAGGTATACAAGGCTATTTTGTTGGCTTCACAGGGTACAAGTCAGGAGATGAGATATGATGACTTAATTATCATGATTTTAGGGGTTCTGCCATCTATCAAGTTCAAAAGAAAGACCTGTGTAAATGATACCAATGTTCAGACACTCAAGGGCTCAGCCCTTTCAAGAAAACTTTATTCCCTCTCCCACTTTCAGCAAGATGTAGGGACTATTAGGCTAGGTGTTAAATGAGACTAAAGCAAGATTTTTAAATTACCACAGTCTATCTCCAAGCCACACAAACCCATTAGCCTGAAAGACTTATTTCCCAGAAGCCTGAGCTACTGCGCTGGATTCGAGCAATCTAGGGCAAGAGCCATTTAAGGAATTGTGAAAGAAGAGGAACAAAAACCGAGTGCTGTCTTAAAAGTGAGTGCCAGAAAAGCTAGCAGGTGGAAAACTGGTTTTCTTTTTAAACCCTGCTAAGAGACTGACTCACTAAGTATACAGAGGGGAGTATGAAGCTTGGGAGACAGAATGTACCTAGTCAGGCTTCAGGAAGAAAAGGGAAAACAAACAAACAAAAGTCAAAGTATGATACAAAAGCAAGGAGGAGAATCCTTTAGATTTAGGCAGCCTACAGAGGAAGGAATGCTATTTGCTGTTTTACTGAAAGATTCCTCATTATACTGCAAGACTGGAAGGTAGGCTACCTTAAAAAAAAAATAGTTAAGGCTTTATTTGGGGCTAATTGTTCCTGTTGATACCCAACCAATCTGATGTCACTTATGTTACCTTATCGGAAAACAGACATTATCAAATTTGAATAAGATTGTGCTTAATCACTCAGTTGTGTCCAACTCTTTGCAACCCCACAGACTGTAGCCCACCAGGCTCTTCTGTCCATGGGAATTCTCCAGGAAAGAATACTGGAGCAGGTAGCCATGCCCTCCTCCAGGGGATCTTTCCAACCCATGGATTGAAACCAGGTCTCCCGCACTGCAGGCAGATTCTTTACCGTCTGAGCCACCAGGGAAGCCCTATATTATTGTTATTATTATTATATATAGCAATAAATAAACCGTGTATCTGTAGCCAAAAGTGGGGGTGACAGAGTGTATACAGGGCTTTGAATGAAAGTCGCAAAGGGGATACAAACTGGCAGTCATGTAAACGCGTCTACCACAGCACCTGGCACACAGTAGATGCTCAGCAAATATCTGTCTTCTTATTTTATAAGATGGAAGGGGGAAAGGGCATGAAGTTAAGACAGGTTCAGTAGCAAACAGGTTCAGTAGGAAAAATGGATGTTTTCCTGCTGAAGCAGAGGTTTAAAACTTGTGACTCTAGAACAGAACAGGCACGCCTGTTCATTTAATTCATATAATGAAGTATGAATTTGCTGCAATACTTAAAATTCAAGAAACTTCATATCAGTAAGTCAGTCAGTTCAGTCACTCAGTTGTGTCCGACTCTGAGATCCCACAGATTGCAGCACGCCAGGCTGCCCTATCCATCACCAACCCCCGGAGTTTACTCCAACTCATGTCCATTGAGTCGGTGATGCCATCCAACCATCTCATCCTCTGTCGTCACCTCCTCCTCCCGCCTTCAATCTTTCCCAGCATCAGCGTCTTTTCCCATGAGTCAGTTCTTCGCATCAGGTGGTAAAAATATTGAAGTTCAGCTTCAGCATCAGTCCTTTCAATGAATATTCAGGACTGATTTCCTTCAAAATGGACTGGTTGGATCTGCTTGCAGTCCAAGGGACTCTCAAGAGTCTTCTCCAACACCGCAGTTCAAAAGCATCAATTCTTTGGCACTCAACTTTCTTTATAGCCTAACTCTCACATCCATACATGACTACTGGAAAAACCAGAACTTTGACTAGACAGAAAAGGAAAGATATACCCATTTGAATGCAGAGTTCCAAAGAATAGCAAGGAGAGATAAGAAAGCCTTTTTCAGTGATCAATGCAAAGAAAGAGAGGAAAACAATAGAATGGGAAAGACTAGAGATCTCTTCAAGAAAATTAGACACCAAGGGAAACAGTTCATGCAGAGATGGGCTCGATAAAGGACAGAAATGTCACATATCAAATCTTTATTTCTGGTTTCTCTTGAAAAAACAAAACAAAACAAAACAAAACCAAAGGTCCTCTTGGACACAATAGGCTGAAGCTTGGTCAAAGCTTCATTTACATGGCATTCACTTAGATTTAGGGAGGGTAACTCTTAAGTTGTGGCTATAGTCCCCACCACTCACTATTGCTTACTTCTAGCCCAACTCATTTGTCTTTGCTGCTTGCCTTGTTTTTGTTGGCATTAAATTGTGACATTCTATACAGCAAAAAGGAGTCTCTATTGAGAGCTCAAAAATCTGGGTTCTAGTCCTACTCAAACTTGTATGTCTGAACTTGTTTTAACCTAACTCTCTAAGCCTGTTTTCTCATCTGTAAAAGGCCCTCCTAGCGATTGAACAAAATCTCTAAAAGCTCTATAATTAGAATTGATCCACAATGGTGGCAATGAGCATGCAGAAGACACAAAACACTATTCAGTTTTACACTTTCTTCCAAGTCCAAGATCTTGAAATGTTAGTTTCATCCTGGGCCTAATGAATTACCTAGTAAACCTAGGATAGTCTAATAAGAAATACAGACTCTCTTGCATAATGTTTTGATTTGGGTGGACTGCGTAATCTCATTGTAATGAAAAGCCAGAAGACTATCTCAGATAGATAAGTCAGTCACTGCCTTTCCTGACCATGTTCATTCCTATTATGGAAATTCTCAGACACCTCTCTGGGATGGTCACTTACCCAGCCTATGACTACATGAAGAGCTGCAGAGCACAGGGCTCCGGGCTGTGGGCGTTCTCCAAGTATACAAGAGCAAGATCAAATATAAAGACCTGATGTAAGGAAAGGGTAGGCTTTGGAATTTGAAAGCAGCTAAAAAGATCCTGTTTGAACTAGTCAAAGAGGATCAGTCTCACAGATCATACAGTAACTATGGCAGCCGCTGCTTTAGCCCAAAGTGTGCAAAGGCAGAGCCTGTAAATCACCTTTGAGAGACATGTTTCAGAAATGAGACAGTAATTTTGGCCTTCTGCGTAACACTTAGAAGTGTAAGCTCAGCTGATTAGTTTCACTGAAAATCCATTATTTAATCATCCTCCTAAAGCTCCTGGAAGTTGAGCAAGAAAACAGGTATTATCAGTCCTGACTTACAGTTAGACAAGCCTTAGGCCCAGAAAGCTAAAAACCACACACTGACTAAAATACTTAAGATTCATTTCAACAAATATTTATTGTGCTCTCAGTACACCAGGCATTAGAGACAAGACAATGATGAATTAGCGACATTTCTTAGTCCCTAAGGGGTGAAGAAAACAGCCACACAAATCTCTGTACGTCTCATTCCCTATGTCATATACTCTGATAATCTATATGGGGAATATAAATAGACTTTAACTCCGAAATGGATCTGAAGTTAAGACTCAGTGACTTCCCACCCTCCTTTATCCATGGCAAATCACTTAGCCCATCCAAAAAACAGTCTAGTTTGTCAGAAAGGATATATTATCCACAAACTCTTCCCATAAGATGTACATAACCATCAAATCTGAATAGAGAAAATCAAAAGCCTTCCCATGTTTTTATCCTCACNCCGGAGTTTACTCCAACTCATGTCCATTGAGTCGGTGATGCCATCCAACCATCTCATCCTCTGTCGTCACCTTCTCCTCCCGCCTTCAATCTTTCCCAGCATCAGCGTCTTTTCCCATGAGTCAGTTCTTCGCATCAGGTGGTAAAAATATTGAAGTTCAGCTTCAGCATCAGTCCTTTCAATGAATATTCAGGACTGATTTCCTTCAAAATGGACTGGTTGGATCTGCTTGCAGTCCAAGGGACTCTCAAGAGTCTTCTCCAACACCGCAGTTCAAAAGCATCAATTCTTTGGCACTCAACTTTCTTTATAGCCTAACTCTCACATCCATACATGACTACTGGAAAAACCAGAACTTTGACTAGACAGAAAAGGAAAGATATACCCATTTGAATGCAGAGTTCCAAAGAATAGCAAGGAGAGATAAGAAAGCCTTTTTCAGTGATCAATGCAAAGAAAGAGAGGAAAACAATAGAATGGGAAAGACTAGAGATCTCTTCAAGAAAATTAGACACCAAGGGAAACAGTTCATGCAGAGATGGGCTCGATAAAGGACAGAAATGTCACATATCAAATCTTTATTTCTGGTTTCTCTTGAAAAAACAAAACAAAACAAAACAAAACCAAAGGTCCTCTTGGACACAATAGGCTGAAGCTTGGTCAAAGCTTCATTTACATGGCATTCACTTAGATTTAGGGAGGGTAACTCTTAAGTTGTGGCTATAGTCCCCACCACTCACTATTGCTTACTTCTAGCCCAACTCATTTGTCTTTGCTGCTTGCCTTGTTTTTGTTGGCATTAAATTGTGACATTCTATACAGCAAAAAGGAGTCTCTATTGAGAGCTCAAAAATCTGGGTTCTAGTCCTACTCAAACTTGTATGTCTGAACTTGTTTTAACCTAACTCTCTAAGCCTGTTTTCTCATCTGTAAAAGGCCCTCCTAGCGATTGAACAAAATCTCTAAAAGCTCTATAATTAGAATTGATCCACAATGGTGGCAATGAGCATGCAGAAGACACAAAACACTATTCAGTTTTACACTTTCTTCCAAGTCCAAGATCTTGAAATGTTAGTTTCATCCTGGGCCTAATGAATTACCTAGTAAACCTAGGATAGTCTAATAAGAAATACAGACTCTCTTGCATAATGTTTTGATTTGGGTGGACTGCGTAATCTCATTGTAATGAAAAGCCAGAAGACTATCTCAGATAGATAAGTCAGTCACTGCCTTTCCTGACCATGTTCATTCCTATTATGGAAATTCTCAGACACCTCTCTGGGATGGTCACTTACCCAGCCTATGACTACATGAAGAGCTGCAGAGCACAGGGCTCCGGGCTGTGGGCGTTCTCCAAGTATACAAGAGCAAGATCAAATATAAAGACCTGATGTAAGGAAAGGGTAGGCTTTGGAATTTGAAAGCAGCTAAAAAGATCCTGTTTGAACTAGTCAAAGAGGATCAGTCTCACAGATCATACAGTAACTATGGCAGCCGCTGCTTTAGCCCAAAGTGTGCAAAGGCAGAGCCTGTAAATCACCTTTGAGAGACATGTTTCAGAAATGAGACAGTAATTTTGGCCTTCTGCGTAACACTTAGAAGTGTAAGCTCAGCTGATTAGTTTCACTGAAAATCCATTATTTAATCATCCTCCTAAAGCTCCTGGAAGTTGAGCAAGAAAACAGGTATTATCAGTCCTGACTTACAGTTAGACAAGCCTTAGGCCCAGAAAGCTAAAAACCACACACTGACTAAAATACTTAAGATTCATTTCAACAAATATTTATTGTGCTCTCAGTACACCAGGCATTAGAGACAAGACAATGATGAATTAGCGACATTTCTTAGTCCCTAAGGGGTGAAGAAAACAGCCACACAAATCTCTGTACGTCTCATTCCCTATGTCATATACTCTGATAATCTATATGGGGAATATAAATAGACTTTAACTCCGAAATGGATCTGAAGTTAAGACTCAGTGACTTCCCACCCTCCTTTATCCATGGCAAATCACTTAGCCCATCCAAAAAACAGTCTAGTTTGTCAGAAAGGATATATTATCCACAAACTCTTCCCATAAGATGTACATAACCATCAAATCTGAATAGAGAAAATCAAAAGCCTTCCCATGTTTTTATCCTCACATATAACCTGAAAGGCAAAAAGCACTGCATCCTGTCGATGTAGATAACCAGGATCACCACAAAATAACTCATGTGGTTCTCACTATGGTAATACCTGTACTTGACCCAGGAATTGACCCGGGTCTCCTGCATTGCAGGCAGATTCTTTACCAACTAAGCTCTCAGGGAAGCCCACTTGTCCCCACGTATCTCATAAGTGTAACTTAGGTCAAAAGTTATTTTGACCTAAGTTACACTTAGAAGATATTCTCACCTGGGGCAATTCTCCACCCAGGAGATAAACTGGCAATGTCTGGAGACATTTTTGGTTGTTTTGGGGAAAGCTGGGAGAGATGACACTGGCATCTAGTGGGGAGAGGCCAGGAACACTGCTAACTATCCAAGAACGCACAGGACAGGCCCTCACAAGGAAGAATTATCTGACCAAAATGTGGACAGTGCCAAGCTGGAGAAATCATGGCCTACATGCTCTTACATCTTGGTTAGAAACCTTTGTTCTCCATCTTTCAAGGACTCCACGCAGACAGGTTCCAGCTGCTAACACAGAAACCGACAGAAAACACAGCATCCATTCCCCTTCACCTCTTTTCTCCTTTTCCTCAGGCCCTGCGTCTCCGGTAATAAAACCTAATAAACCACTTCATGAAGTAGAGCCTTCTCTTTATTGCTCAATGAAATAAAATTCACATGCATAAGAGGTTGACAGAAGATGGAAAATCAACAAAAGCAAGGAAAAAAGGTAGAGAGAAGGAGGAGGCGCCTGGTTGTCATTTCCGCAGCTAAATGAAACTAAATCAGCCATCTGCAGAGCAGAAAGCTACCTGTTCTATCAAGAGTCAGTTCATCTCTAGAAACTGCTTCTTTCCACCCAAGAAACAAACTGCCTAATAAAAACTACGTCTATCAAGAATTGTGGTCTCTCAAGGGAAATTTATCACTTATATAACTGAGGCCACCTAGTGGTTTTAAGTGTAGATCTCAGCTAAGTAGGCCCTGACTTGAATATAAATTCTGAATTTAGACATATATTCTCTATTTACAAAAGGGGAAATCCCTAGTCTGGGCAACTTAGAAAATATTCTCAGCTTCTTTAACAAGCAACTCTAATTAAAAAGCTTTATTGTGTTCCTGCTACATATGCTAATCCTTAAGCTATGATGTTGGAGAGCCTCTAGCAACCTCAGCTACGGAGAAAAATCTTAGCTACTGCTTTCAAAAAAAATAGGATCTTCACAAGTTCTCAAATAACTATTCCTTTTATGCCTCTTGCCCACAAATAACTTTAAAGCAGTGGCATACAGCATGTGAGAATTATATGTAAAAATCTGACATAGCTGATGGATCCAAAGAGCACACAAAGAATTAGCAAGAAACTAAAGTTTCTTTTTCCAATCTAGATGTGCAACAGCAATAAGATTTGTTGTGTTTCAGAAGAAGAAGAAAAAAAACATTATTTGATCAATCTTCCTTTATATTTGTCTTTGCTAAAACTTGGTTACTCAGACCAGTCCAACCGGTCCATTCACTGACACTCACTTCAGCACTTCTATGGTCAAGATTGACAAGGTACTGGTATGTTTTTAAACTGCCAGCTCTAAGGCAAAATCAGTATTTTGACTCCCAGTAAGACTTAAAAGGCAGGAAACTTCACAGCTTCGGTTCTCCTTTCCAGTTGTGGTGCTGGCAATATAAAGGAATAGAGTCAGCATCTGGCTTCCTCTCAAAGTTGCACAGCCCATTTCATCCAAGAAAAAGATGCCACCCAAAAGGGCTATTCAGGATTTATGTCTCTTAGCTGGTACCCAGTGTTTCCCTGATACCAAAAGAAAGAAAACAGTGTCCTTTTTGGCAGGCTGATTTTCTATGCACTTCCTCCTCTCTGCTGATATGACACATTTTTAGAATCTTAAACTCTGTTCACAAACTCAGCAGACGTAGGTTGCTCAGAACTATATTGTGGATTATGGTGTGTACCTCATATTATCCAAAGGCAACTCTGATGAAGAAACTCACTGTTAAGCTGGAATGTCTCCAGACCCTTACTGTTTCAACTGTTTCTACCTGACATAGCTAAAGAGAAATAAAGACCAGTACAGAAAGAACGATATGAGAGGAAAGCATGAACGTGGGATGCAGGAGGTAGAAGGCACATACCTGGTCACGATCTCCTGCAAAACAGCAGCTTTTCATGGTGCAAGAGTTGAAGTAACCCTGATTGTCAAACTGGAACACAGGCAGGCGGGAGTGGATGTCATAGAGCACGGGGGGCAGGCGACGCCTCAGGGCCAGGAGCTGGGTCCCATTGCTGTTGAAGCGCACACTCATGGCACTTTGGAGGGATAGGTTACCCCCATACCGCAGGAGAGAACTGGAAGGCAGAAAGCACATGGATCAGGCATGAGGCAGGCAGGATGAGAGTCTGCAAAAAAAAAAAACTCCACTGCATTTCATAACCAGGACCTCCCGTCAGACTTGCACATCTGAACTCTGGCAGAAAGGTGTTTCTACGCAGCGGGCTAGAAGGTAATAAAAAGGACAGAGATGACTCCTTGATTACATCAAAACAAGTTATTTAACTTGGCGGTTCCTTTCTTCAGTCTCCAAAAGTTGAGTTACCACTAAGTTTATAGGAATAGGATACAACAAGCATCTTGAATGAAAAGACGTATTAAAATGATTAGTTCTTTTATTTACCTGAGCTACATAAGCAAACAGTTACTTGTCAAGACCCTGGGGAGTCTGTGGTGTTCACCCTAACTGACAATCATGGATGGTATTTAAGAAATATCCCTGTCTTTTGAATCAGAGACACAGAAACCATCATCCAGAAATACAAGATACTCTAGTTTATTCTGGATTTTTAAAAATAATAATGACTTTATTGCTTATACACTTATTTTTAAATTTTCAATCTGTTCAGAGAATTTTTATATTCCATATGGCATAACTCAAGAATAAATATTAAAGAAAAATTTTAAATTAAATACAGAGCCAGCAGTTATAACAATTAGAAAGGCAGGATGACTTGCTTCCCTTTACAGTTCCCAAAAAGTTTATATTCAGCTTTAAAATATATACTTTGACTAATATATATAATTCCATTTATCCAGCTTCTACTAGAGACTGGTATATTCTGATTCACCCAGTATTCTTCTGTAGCTTCATAATGTTCATAACATTTTTAAAAAATCAGATGGTATGGTTCAAAAGTATTTATTATGATGATTCAGAAGATACTTCCAGTTTTACAGTTAACTAGGATGACCATGAACATTAACAATTATATGGTACTAGGTAACTTATCTTTCTAGTAGTCAGTCTCCTTGACTACCTGGACACTGTTTTATTTAGAGGGATGACTATTCATTGTCCATGCATAACCAAATTACTGGTAAGAAAGTGAGATTACGTACTGATCTTGTGCATTGGCAATGCTACAGAAATGAGGGCCACATTAGTGCTATTAACTCACTCTGTTTCAAAAGACATTGTGATCTTGCAAAGCCAGTCTAGTAGTTTAAGAAAAAAGTTTATACATTTAGGGAATCGGAGCTGGAAAGGGCCTTGAGACATCTAAATTAGAGCCTGGAAGATTTATTTGAAATTTATTAGTATAGCATGTTTGACCATTTGACATAATTTAATTCATAATTTTATTTTTTTCAACATGCTGTTTTATTAAACATAAATCCAAGTAGTCACCTTTCCTCCGAAACTCTCTGATATTAACTTTGGTTCTGAAGATTCTTTAATACATTATTTATATACAATTAAATTTATTTCATTATACAGATATAATAAAATGGTATGTGGTATAAAACTTTGTAACTGACTAAGTGCTATCTAAATTAAAGAGATTACTATTTAAAAAAAAAAAAAAAGGAAGAAAGACAGGAGCACAGTGCAAAGGAATCTGCCAACCTGTCCTGATCATAACAACATTCTGCGCCACCGCTAGCCAGTCAGTCCTTTGTCCCCCAAAGCCGTCTTTTCACCAGAGGGAAGAACTCTAGTACCTCAGTTACGTGTGGAAACAAGGCCGGGGCAAACAGACTTTATTTCTGTTAAGTGTGAAATGGAAGGAAAGAGAGAAGTGACTTAGAAAAAACGATCCCTAGAACTCCAAACATCACAGAGAAGAAGCCTAGTCCTGCTGTAGGCCCCAAGTAACAGTCCCTACAGACCGATGTTCTTAAAACGTCCTAAACACTGGCCACACTCACACACACACCGGGCACGGATGACAGGGCTACTGAGTCCAGGTATTGCCTTCCCAGTGTGTCCTAGCTGCCACAGGCATGCGGTGTTTCCCAAACACTAAGCTCAGAAACAAGGAGAGCCTTTCAAATTCGAGATCAGCCTGGAGTGTGCAAATAAACCGGCATCTGTATACAGGACTGACAAGAAGTTGGGGGTGGAAACAAGACTCAACAAAAAGAAACGCGGCCAGCCCCACCAGCCACAGCAGCAGGGCTTTGCACCAGCNCCCATACCGCAGGAGAGAACTGGAAGGCAGAAAGCACATGGATCAGGCATGAGGCAGGCAGGATGAGAGTCTGCAAAAAAAAAAAACTCCACTGCATTTCATAACCAGGACCTCCCGTCAGACTTGCACATCTGAACTCTGGCAGAAAGGTGTTTCTACGCAGCGGGCTAGAAGGTAATAAAAAGGACAGAGATGACTCCTTGATTACATCAAAACAAGTTATTTAACTTGGCGGTTCCTTTCTTCAGTCTCCAAAAGTTGAGTTACCACTAAGTTTATAGGAATAGGATACAACAAGCATCTTGAATGAAAAGACGTATTAAAATGATTAGTTCTTTTATTTACCTGAGCTACATAAGCAAACAGTTACTTGTCAAGACCCTGGGGAGTCTGTGGTGTTCACCCTAACTGACAATCATGGATGGTATTTAAGAAATATCCCTGTCTTTTGAATCAGAGACACAGAAACCATCATCCAGAAATACAAGATACTCTAGTTTATTCTGGATTTTTAAAAATAATAATGACTTTATTGCTTATACACTTATTTTTAAATTTTCAATCTGTTCAGAGAATTTTTATATTCCATATGGCATAACTCAAGAATAAATATTAAAGAAAAATTTTAAATTAAATACAGAGCCAGCAGTTATAACAATTAGAAAGGCAGGATGACTTGCTTCCCTTTACAGTTCCCAAAAAGTTTATATTCAGCTTTAAAATATATACTTTGACTAATATATATAATTCCATTTATCCAGCTTCTACTAGAGACTGGTATATTCTGATTCACCCAGTATTCTTCTGTAGCTTCATAATGTTCATAACATTTTTAAAAAATCAGATGGTATGGTTCAAAAGTATTTATTATGATGATTCAGAAGATACTTCCAGTTTTACAGTTAACTAGGATGACCATGAACATTAACAATTATATGGTACTAGGTAACTTATCTTTCTAGTAGTCAGTCTCCTTGACTACCTGGACACTGTTTTATTTAGAGGGATGACTATTCATTGTCCATGCATAACCAAATTACTGGTAAGAAAGTGAGATTACGTACTGATCTTGTGCATTGGCAATGCTACAGAAATGAGGGCCACATTAGTGCTATTAACTCACTCTGTTTCAAAAGACATTGTGATCTTGCAAAGCCAGTCTAGTAGTTTAAGAAAAAAGTTTATACATTTAGGGAATCGGAGCTGGAAAGGGCCTTGAGACATCTAAATTAGAGCCTGGAAGATTTATTTGAAATTTATTAGTATAGCATGTTTGACCATTTGACATAATTTAATTCATAATTTTATTTTTTTCAACATGCTGTTTTATTAAACATAAATCCAAGTAGTCACCTTTCCTCCGAAACTCTCTGATATTAACTTTGGTTCTGAAGATTCTTTAATACATTATTTATATACAATTAAATTTATTTCATTATACAGATATAATAAAATGGTATGTGGTATAAAACTTTGTAACTGACTAAGTGCTATCTAAATTAAAGAGATTACTATTTAAAAAAAAAAAAAAAGGAAGAAAGACAGGAGCACAGTGCAAAGGAATCTGCCAACCTGTCCTGATCATAACAACATTCTGCGCCACCGCTAGCCAGTCAGTCCTTTGTCCCCCAAAGCCGTCTTTTCACCAGAGGGAAGAACTCTAGTACCTCAGTTACGTGTGGAAACAAGGCCGGGGCAAACAGACTTTATTTCTGTTAAGTGTGAAATGGAAGGAAAGAGAGAAGTGACTTAGAAAAAACGATCCCTAGAACTCCAAACATCACAGAGAAGAAGCCTAGTCCTGCTGTAGGCCCCAAGTAACAGTCCCTACAGACCGATGTTCTTAAAACGTCCTAAACACTGGCCACACTCACACACACACCGGGCACGGATGACAGGGCTACTGAGTCCAGGTATTGCCTTCCCAGTGTGTCCTAGCTGCCACAGGCATGCGGTGTTTCCCAAACACTAAGCTCAGAAACAAGGAGAGCCTTTCAAATTCGAGATCAGCCTGGAGTGTGCAAATAAACCGGCATCTGTATACAGGACTGACAAGAAGTTGGGGGTGGAAACAAGACTCAACAAAAAGAAACGCGGCCAGCCCCACCAGCCACAGCAGCAGGGCTTTGCACCAGCCGAGGCAGCCCTGACGGGAAAGCTGGGCCTCCGGCAAAAGCCCTTTGCATCTGTTAACAGCAACTTCTCTGCAGATTCCAGTCAGACCTGCAGGACAGGCATCTAGGCCCATCCCATTCCCACCCAAGCTCCTAAGTCTGCCACTCTTCAGGGGTCTGTTTGTGGGTTCCACAAGAGTCACTATCTTTTCCCTTAGCTTCTGGGCAGGGGACTCCTATCTCTCACACAGAGAGTGTAGGTACATAGGAATCCTGCTCCTAGAATGTTTAAGAGTACAGCTACAAAACAACAGCAACAACCAAAACTGCAGCAGCAGTTACTAAAACTGAACACTTCATGTTTAGGGGCAATAATCCTTTCCGAGGGATAGACCAACACCTGAAATTCAGAAAGTGAGCTACATTAACTATAATTTCTCAGCAGGGGTTCTGCTGCTGGCTCCTCCTATTGAGAATGGTAAGAATGATCTATAGTTCATCAGGAAGAAAAGGCTTAGAAGTAGTTTCCCCTCAAAGTCAAGATACAATGTCAAAGATCCTGTTTATGATTCCAAGTGTAAGATGTGTGATAAATCACCTGGTACTTTTTCTCAAATGCAGTTTCTCAGGATCCATATGCACATAGTCTAACTCCATCTGAGAAGTGGGCCCAGGAATCTGAATTTAACAAGCAACCTTAATTGATTATGATGCATGTGACTTTCAAACCACTCTTTGAAAAACATGGTTCCATTTCAGAATTTGGGGTGAGGAGCGAAAATAAGGTGGAGAGAAAGCAGATTACTAAAAGCTAAATGAAAAGTCAACTACACAATATGGCACTTTTTTTTTACAGCCCAATGCCTAATAGGAGAAAGGACTCCAACTCCTTTTAAGTTTTAAGATCAGAGTTCCACTCTACCCACAATGCCTGAAATGTTTTTTTCCTGCCCTCAACACATTCCCTGAAGGAGAAGTTTCTTGTTTACTCTTTGGAGAAGTGATGGTACCTATACACAAGAATGTCTCAAATTTGACAGTGTCTCCACTCCTCCAGAGAAGTGGCTACCATTACACACCCAAGTGAGATGAGCACTAGACTGAAGGGACTAGCGACAAGTTGAAATGAGTTCACACCAAAATATCCCTATAAGAAAAAGGAAAGCAAAAATCAATTCCTGGTGTATCTTCACATGCTGCTTCCCTGGTGGCTCAGAGAATGAAGAATCTGCCTACAATTCAGGCGACCCGGGTTCGATCCCTAGGTTGGGAAGATCCCCTGGAAAAGGGAATAGCAACCCACTTCAGTATTCTGGCCTGGAGAATTCCATGGACACAGGAGCTTGGGAGGCTATAGTCCATGGGGTTGCAAAGAGTCAACATGACTGAGTGACCAACACTACTTTCACTTTCGACCTATCTTCAACCAAGAATTTGTAACAAAATGCAACAAGAATGGGACAAGAGGTGATCCAAGGGTCAGCATATAAAAGGCCCAGAACAAAAGGCTTCTAGAGAACCTCAGAACATCAGGAAAATATTCCTCATTAGTGTGATCCTCTGTTTTTTGGCTTTTTTGGTGTTTCGGCTGGTCAGAAATAGTCAACTGGATTTCTTTATTGCTTTGGCAGGATAAAAAGAACATTTACAAAAAGTCTTTGGCCAAGGTTAAAGTCTTGGAACAGAAGAGAAATAAACCAAGGCTGTTTCCAAAAAAAGTGACTGGGAGTATCACATTTAGCACAAGATAGAGCACCCATAAACGTTCCAAGATCTGGCTTCATGAAGCTAGACTTCCATATTTTTATGACTAAGTAATTCATCAAATAGTGCCAACAAGATTTTCTAAAGCCCACTGGCATGCATTTCCTCAGAGTTACTATGTGAAAGTTTCCTAACACCTGTGAAACGGCTGGAGTCAAGACACTGCTATTCCATATTCCAAATCACAGACATTAGAGCTGGTGCCAGTCAACCAGAGAGGAAAATTCAATATTGCAAAGGTAGGAAAAAATCTCTCCCCTTCTGTTTCTGCTTTAGGACAGGATGACCTGTAAGGAATACGGGTGGCATTTTGTACTTCGTATAACACAACACAGAGAACATGACAAATCCTAGAGGATTTGTTAACTAGAATTAAGTAAAAAGTGAACAAGTTCAAAAAGTTACAGCCCATATCAGTTCCGTTCAAGTATATTCAAGATCTTGGTAATCCCGTAAACTTTTTCTTTCTTTTTAAAAAAAAAATCCACTTAAAAAAATTATTTTATTTATTTTTGGCTGTGTTGGGTCTTCATTGCCGTGTGGGCTTTTCTTTAGTTGTGGTAAACGGGGGCCACCCACTAGTCGCGGTGTGTGGGCTTCTCGCTGCGGAACACAGGCTCTAGGGCCTGTGGGCTCAGCAGCCGCAGCTCCTGGGCTCTTGGGCAGGCTCAGTAGTTGCCGCACACGGGCTTGGTTGCTCCACAGCACTTGGGATGTTCCCGGAACAGAGGTAAACTGGTGCCTCTTGCAATGGCAGGTGCACCCTCCACCACTGAGTCACCAGGGGAGTGTTCTTTCTTTTTTTAATTGAAGTCTAGTTGATTTACAACATTGTGTTAGTTTCTGGTATACAGCAAAGTGATTCAGTTATATATATATGTGTGTGTGTGTATATATTCTTTTCCATCATAATTTATTATAGGATATTGGATGCAGTTCCCTGTGCTCAGCAGCAGGACCTTGCCGTTTATCTATTTTATATAGAGCAGTGTGTATCTACTAATCCTAGACTCCTAATTTATCCCTCCCCTTCTCCCTTTCCCCTTTGGCATCTAAGTCTGCTTTCTGTGTCTGTGAGTCTGCTTCTGTTTGTAAGACTCCACATATAAGTCATATCATATGGTACTTGTCTTTCTTTCTGAGTTACTTAGTATGCTAATCTCTAGGTCTGTCCATATTGCTGCAAATGGCACTATTTATTCTTTTTTGTGGCTATACAGTATCCCACCATATATACATTATATATACACACACCCCTCACATCTTCCTTTTAAAAATTTTATTTATTTTAAAAAATGATCATGCTGCACATGTGCCTGCAGGATCTAACTTCCCCACCCCAGAATTGAATCTGGGGCCACAGTAGTAAAAGCACTGAGTCCCAACCACTGGACTGTCACGGCAATCCCTGGCACATCTTCCTTAACCGTTTCTTTTATGAGAGTTGGAGGGGAAGAACCTGGGCTTTCAGGTACTGCAGAGCCTCTAATCACCACCTTCCAGAACAGGGGCATCACGCTCAGAGCTGAAGTGATCTACAGCCCATGTTTTTGTCTTTGGCTCAGGAGATCCCAAAAGCCACATATAACCAACCAAGATCTCAACTCTATACAAGATCTCAAAATGAATTAAAAGGCAGTGCCATAATGGATTTCTCCTAGGACACTCGTGATTTTTGTGTAGAATTAGGGACTTAGCATTCAGTCATCTCAGTTCATCAGATGATTTGCTTATTCAAAAAATCCCCCTTTACTGCAAGCTGTGGGAAATAGAGAAGGGTTTTATAAGCAATCATTTAATCTTCATCCTAAGTTATTAATGGCTCTACCTTCTGACCGATGTTACAAAGCATCAGCCCTGACCTCACAGTGTAGAAAGCTGGAGAGGGATAGTTTAATGAATACAGGTTGACAGGAGGAAGAAAAAAGTCAGGGGAAGGTGGGAGACTGAGATGGCAGTTGCCACAGCAACAGTAACGGTGCAGACGGAGTGGGTGGGAATACAGGCAGGTAAACAGGCAGTCCCTGATGGTGGAGGAAGAAACTAGGTGGGTGTGCTGACTGTCAGGGAACTAGGCCACAAAGCCAGGGGGCTGTTAAAGGGGAAAGAGGCAAAGCCCAGAGAAAATGCTAAGCAGAAGAGGGTTTGAAAACAAAAATCACAATTTGATCCCTTCTATGAGAACACTTATGCAAAGAGTGGAAAAGAGGAGGAGAGAGGAATGCATGGGAAGGCCAAAATGCTGACTGAGGAGACGTGATTATAGAAGAGCCGCTTACTGACAGTGCCCAAAAACCAAAGTCAGTTCTAGCTGGCAAAAACATAGATACCTTAAGATAATGGTTCTCAAGTGTTTTTATAGTAGATACCTTAAGATAATGGTTTTCAAGTGTTTTTATAGCAACCCTTTATAATAAGCTTATTTTATACTGTATTCCAGTATACCCACGTTTATTTAGCATAAATTCATTAAACAACTTGCCATCTACTGTGTGCAGTGCACCGACTTTCCATTTTCTATTTAATACATACTTGTGACCACCTAAGGCAATTCCATGACCCTATGGATTACTGTAAGAGTTTCCTACCTTGTCTTCATGCCTCTACTCTTGGCACATGCTTCAGTTCATCCTGAATATGCCAGCCAGAGGGATGCTGAACCATGAGTCAGGCTGCGTCATTCATTTGCCAGTGGATTTCAACCAGGTTAAAACTCACTCTTTATAAGCCCAACAGAGACCCTAGATACCTTTTCCCACCAATCTCTCATGCCTGACTCTACCTCCTGGCACTCTTTTTCCCTTTTCCTACTTCAACCACATGATGCCTCCTTAGAACGCATCAAACATCTGCTCCAGGGTCTTTGTACTTGCAAATCCTGAGGGAATGTTCCTCCCCAGATATGAACATGGTTCATTCATTTACTTCTTTATTCAAATATCCTCAATTAGTCTGTTCTGATACCCAATGCAAAAATGAAACCTTCCCAATGCTCCCTGTCTCCCTTGCCTGTTGAGCTTCTATTAATGAATCACCATCTTACATACCATTTATTTTGTTTCTTATCTGTCCTTTCCCACTAGACTATCACCTTTTATATGGCTTCCTGTGCATTCCAAGTGCTTAAACAGTGCCAGACATGTACCAGCATTCAATAAATAGATGCCACATGATCTACTGGATCATGAGCAGCAATCTGAAACACTCTGACTTTACAACATTTAAAAAAAAAGGCTCCACAAAGGTTTACCTGGCTCCTGACATTTGTCGGCTCACAAAACCTAATCTTGAGAGGGAAGCAACACAGCAGCAGAAGAATCAAAGAAACAGCAGGAGGCTTGGAGAACATCTAAGTCAGTTTTCTATTACAGGCAAAGAACTGTGGCCCAGAACGTCAAATGATTTGCCAATGACCACTCATGTCTTCTCTGCACCGACACCACCACACATCCTTCAAATGAGTCAAATTTATCTATCTGCTAATAAGTAGTCAACAAAAAGGAATAGTTTAATAGGTAAACACGTATCTTAATTATATCTTGTACTTTAAAGCAAGTTTCTGGTATTTGTAGGATAAAAGTTCAAAAGGAAAATTAATAGTCAAACTTTAGGAAGTCAACTACGAGCTAAAAAAAAAAAATTCATTTACCCATTTTCAAAAAGTAGACAGTGAATTCTATAGGCTTTGAACACATGCCCTATCCAATCATATCTAAAATTAGATAGTGATAAACATTTAGTTTGATGGATATACTGAGAACAATAAGAAGATACATCAATCAAACTATAGCATTTAGTTAATTTATTTTTATACCTTTCACTTTATTTCCAAGTTTTCCTACAATGAGCATAAACTTCTGTAATTTCAGAAGAAAATATGTTATTCTAAAACGTCATCTCAAACATACTGCTTTAATTAAGGGACCATAGAAGATAGCTTTGAGGGAAGGATGAGAGAGCAGTATTTAAAGAGCTTAACTGAAACTTCAGATAATATGCTGCCCTACAGGATTCTGGTGCAGATGCAAATCTGAAATTAAGCCATTGTTCTAAATTCTTTAAATGACAGTTAAAAATTTGCAAAGGACTCTAAAACTACCAGTGTCCCTCACCATCTTTCTCAATGAAGGCAAATAATATCCCTCCTTTGAAAGGATTTTAAGTAATAAACAAGCCCCACCTTGGTTAGCACTGGACACAGTACCAGGTTAGATCTGAAACTATACTTAGTTTGGTTTCTCTTTGCAGATACACCATCCCACTTCCCAGCAACCTATAAGTAAACGGCAAAGTATATTATTGGAATAAAAAACAAATTCAAAGTGCAAAGCATTTTATGTAGAATCCAGAAACATTAGCAAGGTTCCTGGAAAGTCTTCCATACATGGGTAAATTCATGGATAAATGAAGCCAAGATTATTACCAAGATAGCCCTGTCTAAAATATGTGACTCTCAACAGATAAAGTACAAATGGTCAAACCTAAGATCACAAAATAAAAAGTTCAAACCATGAAGAATTCACTGATTCTTCAGTGATTCTTCTTAAAAGAATCAGATCACAACAGATACCCTTGAAGAAGCAACATGTTTTTCATTATATTTAATTTCCAAAATGTTTACATATACATTGTTATCAATTAACCCTTACAATAACCCTATAAGGTGGATAGTGAAGGTAACATTATTTTCATCTCAAACTGGAGGAGACCTCGGTCCTAAATGTTTATATGACTTGACCCTGACCACACAATAAATAAGAAGCGGAAATAGGGCCATCAAGTTGTTTTCTGCTTCTTGGTTCAACAAGATTTCACTACATGGTGGAGATGAATTATTCCACCCAGCAAAAAGAACAGCATCAGATGACAACACATCAAGGCCAGAAGGATTCATCTAAGTAATTCACTTCAGATCCTTCCCTGTAGTTCAGTAACTCATGTATGTATGCCTTTACTGAATAACCATTTATTGAAAACCTGCTAACTATTCTAGATACTATGCTAAGCACATGGATTTAAAGATGAAACAAAATGGAAAAGACATCCTCAAGAATTAATGAGGGACAAGAAAGCTATCAGTTTCCTTCTATAATATGAACAATGTTGTAATAAGGGGAATATGTCCTGTGCAAGACATAGGGAGAATATCTATCCCTCCACTGGGAACACAGGAGAGGAGCAGTCACAAAAGACTTCCTAGAAGAAAAACCTAAGCTGACTCTTCACAGACAGAGTTAGAGAGATGACTCAAGTTCTTAACTGGCAAAAGAAACAAGATAAATCTGGATATGTTAATACATGGATAAATCCCCAAAACATACTGACGGGTGAAATAGTCAAGTTGTAGAATAACTGCATAGCAGTACCTCATCTGTGTGAAAAACATACCTCCATAGAGAAACAAAAATCATGTATTTTCTACAGGTACATGTATAAGCATACAGAACTAAAGAAAAAGTTCTAGAAGCATATACAAATACTTAACATTCATTACCCTCAGGAAAGGGGGCAGGAGACCAGGATTGGAAGTAGTCAGGAGGAATTTTAGCCTTATTCATAGTTTTAAAAGGAGCATGCTATTATGTATTACTTACATTTAACTTTTTATTTTGAAATAATTATAGATTCAGAGGAATCTAGGGTTTCCCTGGTGGCTCAGATGAAAGAATCTACCTGCAATGCAGGTGACCCAGGTTCAGTCCCTGGGCTGGGAAGATCCCCTGGAGAAGGGAATGGCAACTCACTCCAGTATCCTTGCCCAGAGAATTCCATGGACAGAGGAACCTGGCGGGCTACGGTCCATGGGGTCACAGAGGCAGACACGACAGAGTGACAGTCATTCTCAGAGGAATTTGCAAAGAAATTTTCTTGTAAAAAGAGTTTGCAAAGAATAAAAATCATATGATCACCTCAATAGAGATGCAGAAGAAGCTTCTGACAAAACTCAAGAACCGTTTATAATAAAACTCTCCAGAAGTGGGTTTAAAGGGAACATATCTCAACATAATAGAGGCCATATATGACAAACATACAGTTAACATCATACTCAACAGTGAAAAGTTGAAAGTATTTCCTCTAAGATCAGGAACAAAACAAGAATGGCCACTCTTGCCACTTTTATGCAGCATAGTTTTGAAGACTTAGCCACAGCAATCAGAAAACAGAAAGAAATAAAAGGGAACCCAAATTGGAAAGGAAAATGTAACATAGTCACTGTTTGCTAATAATACGATACTATATACAGAAAATCAAGAAGGTTCTTTGAACCCTTCACCCAGACTCTTCCAGTGTTACCACTTGCATAACTATAGTATGATATCAAAACCAGGAAATTTACATTGGTACAATCTATGGAGCTTATTCAGATTTTGTCAGCTACATATGCACTCACTTGTGTGTGTGTGTTGCTCAATGCAATTGTATCATGTGTGTAACTTCAAGTAGTCACCACCAAAATACTTATGTGTACCATCACCACAAGACTTCCTTTTATAGCCACATCCACCCCTTTTACCACTAACCCTAACACCTGGCAGTGACTAACTTGTTCTCCATCTCATGAATGTTATATTAGCTCATGAATGTTATATAAATGGAAGCATGCAGTATGTATCCTTTTGAGACTGGCTTTTTTATGTAGCATAGTTCACTTAAGGTTTATCCAAATTGTTGCACGTATCAACTGTTCAGTGTTTTGTTTTTATTGCCAAGTAGCATTCTATGGTATAAATGCACTGCAGTTTTGTTTTGTTTTTTAAACTACTTACAGATTGAAAAACGTATGGGTAGTTTCCAGCTTCTGGATATTATGAATCAAGCTGCTATGAACATTCATGTACAAGTTGCTATATGAAAATAAATCTTCCTCTCTCTTGGATAAACACCCAAGAGTGCAACTGTGGGTCAGATAATAAGTTCATTTTTAATTTATAAAGGAACTACCAAAACATTTTCTAGATACTTTGAACTATTTCACACTCCTATACACAATGTATGAGTGATTCAGTTTCTCCATATTTTCACCAGCATTACTTGTATTTTAAAAAGCTGAACTGAGAAGTCAATGTATTTTAAAACAAAAGACAAAACCAGACATTTTTGGCTTCCTTATGGATATGTACAACACTACCTATGAAATATTTTTGTAACCCCCACCAAAAAGAATCAAACCTAAAACTGTTTCAGTCCTTAGACCCAATACCAATTTATGAAAAACACTAAGAGGGAACCTGCTAAGTGATGGTATAAACATGCAATCAGTGCAGCTGCCCCTTGGCATCTATGGGGGACTGGATCCAGGAACCCCACAGATACAGAACCCAAGGATACAAAGGGCCTCTTGCATAATCTAAAATGCGAGAAATTCCGTAAAATAAATAATCCAGTTTCTTTAACAAATAAGTTACAAGAGAAAAAAATGAAAAGTAGGAGTATCCAAAGACTTAGAAGCCATGTCAACTAATTGTTTGGTACACACCTTATTCAAATCTCTATCCATAAGAACCAACCAACTGTAACATTTAGGAGACAATTAATGAAATGTAAACACTAAATATGCAATGGTATTAAGGAATTATTGCTAATTTTTTAGGTGTGATAATAATATTATGGTTTTTAAAAGAATTATCTTTTCATGGAAACTAATATGGCAGTTCCTCAAAAAGTTTAACATAGGATCACCATATGATCTAGCAACTACACTCTTAGGGATGGAACCAAAAAAAAACAAAAACAGGTACTCAAACAAACACTTATTCATAAATTTTAATAGTATTAATACTATTCACAATAGCCAAAAGGTAGAAATGACTCAAATGTCCATCAGTAGGTGGATAAACAAAATATGGTATATACATTCATACAATAGAAAATTATTCAGCCATAAAGAGGAATGAAATACTGTACTGATACATGCTATAATGTGGATGAATCTCAAGAACTTTATGCTAAGTACAAGAGGCAGACTAAAGGTCACAGCCATAACACGTAAATCCATAGATACAGAAAGCAGACTGGTAGTGGCCAAAAACTAGGGGAGCAGTATTCTGGGGAGTGACTGCTTAACGGGTGTGGGTTTCATTTCGGAATGATAAAAATCCTTTGGAACTAGACAGAGGTGGCAGTTGCACAACACTGCAAATGAACTAAATGCCACTAAAGCTTTCACTTTAACACAGCTAATTTTAACTATTTAACACAGCTAATTTTATATCACATGAATTTTATCTCAATTTTTAAAAAGAATATCTTTCAGAGATACATACTAAACTATTTACAGAGCAAATAATACAAAGTTACATGGAAATGGAGTCATCTCAGTTGAAGAATAAATGAAGTAAGATTGTCCATGGGTTACTTATTGAAGCTGGGTGCTAGGTGCAATGGAGTTTATTTTACTATTTCTCTGTGTGTGTGTGTGAGAGAGAATTTTTAAACATAAAGTTTTTTTAAAAGAAAAAGAGTCAAGATTTGATTTTAAAGTAAAAATGTCTACTTGATTTAGGGGTCTGGTATCACCTCCCCCTGAGTAAGAGGAGTTGGGAAGTGTTAAAGGGAGGATATGAAGTGGAACATGCTTCCACAACTCCCATCCATTCACCAGGCATTCCCCAGATGCTCTGGTCTGAAGCTAAGCCACTTGCTATAAAAAGGCACATTTGTGTTTGGTGAGAATGAATAGACACAGGGAAGCTCTGGCCTAAAGCCAGAAGACCCTGGGTCCAAATGAACACAGCAGCAAATTCAACACAGATCTCTGAAAAATCACAGCTTCCACCTTGCAGGATAAGCAAAGTTGCCAAATCACCTGGGGTATGTACTAAAAAATGGCAGATTCACAGGGTCTGCCCTGGATCGACAACTCAGTCTCTGGGTCTGTGCTCCAGGAAGCAGCACTTTAACAACCTCCCCAGGTGATTCTGATGCCCTCTCAAATTTGAGAATTACTGGGTTAGGATAATGGGGCCCTGGTGTCTTTTTGCAGCGAAGCTGATTCTAGAGCTCCACCTTGTGGCCCAAACACTAGAAAGCAACTTTGTCACAATTCTTGACTTCCTTACATGGCTAGTTTAACTCATTGACAACCATTCAAAGCCCTGCAAGAACCCTTACAACCTCCTCTAAGGGTTTATTCTCTGCAGATGACATTTTGATCCATGCTATTACACTCAGGGAGTCCATGAAAACATTACAGAGAGCTAGCTTTGAAAATACATACTATTTCGTGACGAGTCTAACACTGCACTCACTATTTACTGAAGGTCATAACATTCTAAGCATTGTGCTAGGCAACAGATAGAAAACATGGCCATGTCTTCAAAAATCCACAGAAAAACATGCAAAGTAATAGTACAGATTAAGACAAGTGCTTCCTTTCTGAGAAGCAATTTCTGAGCACTAGAAAGAAAAGACATAATCTTTTATCTGGAGTCATAGTCATAGTAAAGATAATCAATGATGGCAAAAACAGTGACTAAGACATGCAACATGAATGCCACAGACCCTAACTACTTTACAGAAGCTCTGGATAGAGTGATCCTTTCTGCCAGAAGTGAGGGAAAACTTCATTCATTCAACATATACTCTGCGCCAAAACTGGGCTAGGTGCTGGGGACACAGTGAGTAAAAAAAAGGAAGGACGCTTTAAGAGAATGTAACGGGGAGATAGAGCAAGGACGTCTGCACCGATGGGCTGCCATTTGATCTTGGACCTTGAAGGGTAACTAGAATTTGAAAAAGATAAATTCTCCTTTACGTGAGTTTGTATGTAGAGTACAACCTACAGGGGAAAAGGGCCACTGGCACCGGAGAAGGGGTTGACTGCTTGCTTAACAAGTTTCCATTTTGTCCGTAAACTAGGTCATCCATTCATTAAAAAAAAATTTTTTTTCTTGGAGCATCTCACATTACTGGTTCTGGGGAATATGGCCATAAACAAAGATAAGAAGCAGCCTCTAGAGCTCCTGGGTAGGTGAATGGCAGAAGTATGTTCAAGGACATGTGCTGTGTGCCAGAACCAAGAGCAAGTTAAGAAGCTAGCCGACACCTTAGAAGTCGACACCTTATGGAAAGAGTAATATGGACCTGAAATAGGGCAGAGGCTTTAAGAACTGAAAATAGTGGCCAGGAACTAACACAGAACAAGGCTGGTTATGGCAGAGGGAGTAAGAAATAGAAGAGGCATATGGGACTCTGGGATTTTAGCCAGGATCATTACAAGAGCGATGGTGACATTAATAAATAACTTAAGGAAGGAATATAGTTTCAGAGGAAAAACAAGCTTTTATTATGGGTTTAATAGATGGAACATTTGCCTGAGCACTGGATAGGTTCATATAAAAAGTAAAGATGGGTGAGTGGGAGAGAAGAGAGAGAAAGCAGAGCATGAATGACTGTATTTTCCAGCCTTTGAAGCTGAACTCTTGGGCTCTGTTTTCCCACAACAGTATGAGCAGCCCTCAAAGGCAATGTGGCAGAGACTGTCCGGCTGTTCAGAAGACAGAGCTGCATTTAATTTGATCTCTACAGAATTAGGATTGGCCCAGGCCCAGAGAACAGATATCTAGGCCCCAAAGCCAGGTGAGTTACTAAGAGCAAGCAAGTCCTTCTTGACAGCAGGAATTTGCATTTACTGCCCATTTACACAACACATAAAAGCACCAGCTTATGAGGTAAGTCTACAGGAATTCCTGGCTTGCCCTAGTTTTATTATTGAGTGGGGAAAACACTCTCTTTATTATCCTTGTCAAAGCAAGACATTGTTACCTGTCACAGAACTAATAGTTCCTGACAAAAACTGACAGAAACTATAAAGACACGAGAAAGGAGAGAAGTAGTGAGTGAGCAGACAGCTAAAACAGGCAATGAAAATGGTTAGACAAAGAGAGTAACAACTGGGGAAACTTTACTTTTCCTTAATGCTTTGGATGTTCAAGGAGCTCAGTTCTGAAAACTGCCCAGAGGTCACCGCAATAGACCCAGCAAGACATCACAAGATATCACTTTACATATAAACAAATGAAACCTCATCCAAGCTTGCAATTATACTTCTATATGTGAAGTTTTCTCTTATCCAGTCATTACACTCAAGTTACCTACCTATGGTCCACTCATTTGCACTAAAATCCCCAAAGCAAACCTTCAAATTCCAAAGACTACAGGACCAGGGAAATAATATAAATGAGAGGAAACCACCTGGGTTAAGACATAAGGAGTGGTGGAACCTGTAACACATACTGAAGGTTTTAAGAGGAACAAACCCCTGATTCGGCTTCGGCTGTTGCCATGTGATAAAGGTCCAATGATTTCAGGTCTTTTGACTTTTTCAAGTGATGTTAGAAATTTTGATTTTTTTCTGTGTAATTTTCTAAACACTATTATACCATGTAGATCAAACAAAATATCCCTGTGGGTTGAATATGGCCTATGGGCAACTAGTTTACAACTTCTGTTCTAAAACTTTACAAAAGAAAAATTAATAGCATGTTCAGAAAAATTAATAGCATGTTTTTTGTCCAGGGCAAAAAGTAACAGAGCAAAAAATTTGGAAAGTCAGTGTGCAAACTGGGGCTGGGCCATAAGACAGTGAAAAGTGAGGCAGAAAGTCTAAAGGACTCAGACTGTAGAATTGGATAGGTCTATATTAGAAAAATTTGAGAGGAATTTTGACAAAGTTTTATTTCAAGGAGGCACAGATGAAAGAAAACTAGGATATACACGGTCCCTAATTGATTTAAAAGGGGGAAGGAAATAATACACAAACACACATGCTATTTCACCTCTCTGTATGTACCTTGACTTCATCATTAAAAAAATAAGAATAACAATCAATTTAATAAGGCTGTCATAGGATTAAAAAGGAATTATTCATATAACTGTCATTATCCCCAGCAAGTCATGTTTAATCTATGTTAGCTATTATTTATTATTATGAGGCACCGAGAGGTAAAGTAACACGCTCAAGATCCCACGGCTATTAAGGTGTACTGCCTGGCTTTGTATCCAGGATGCACTTCAGATCCTACTCTCTAAACCATCAAGCTCTTCGGCCTCAGTTTAAAATCTGTACAATGAGTAAGTCAGGTCAGATGACAACTGAAGTCTCTTCTAAAGCTGACACTTTATTCTGAAAGCCAGGCCTCTCACCAGCTTATTTCAGGGCATCAGTGGGACAAGCCTGAACCTGTCCACACTCCTATGGGCTGCCTGCTGAAGTGGAGCGACACAGCTCAGGCTTGGGCAGGGCAAGAAAATCACTCTAGCACGAAACTAACCCTACGGTAAGGTAGGAAGCAAAAGGTATTCAACGTGAGCCCCCTTTGTTGTTCCACAGAGATATATTTGTTTCTAGGAAGCCAGTGGGCCACTCAATCAGGCCCAGAACGCACAGATGTGCCCAAGCTACAAGCTGGAAGCTACCGAGAAGTCGGCTAAGGAACCACAATAGGCTCTAAATCAAGAATCTTTAGAATACCGAGCAACTCATCCCCTTGGGATTCAAGGGTCTCTGTGAGAACCTGGTAAAAGCTCTCCTCGTTCCTAGAAAAAAATGCCACACATGCTCACTCAGATACACAAGCACACATCATTCTACCTGCGATTATAAGGGGCTCACAAATTCTCGAAAATCTCTCCCTAGACATTAAAGTACCCCTGAAATAGATCATCTCTCCTGTTCTGGGCTTGTCCTCCCAGGTGATTCAGAAGTGTCCCAAGATTCGGGGGCTGGGGTTTCCAGGCAGCTGTGTTGAGACAAATCACCCACTGCAACGCAGCATAATTAATCCCACATGGAAAAGACAAAGGACTGTCTCTTTTTCCCCACACCAACTTGTACTGAGAAAGTTCAAACAGAAACGATCTGCACTTTAATCCCCAAACACTACAGGATGTGGAGAACAGGACCCCAAGAATATTTCATAGCTTTTTTCTGCCTCGTATCCAAAAAATTACATAGAACCTTAGAAAAGATGAAAGAAACAAGTAAAAACATCCTAGTCTCCATAGCACTGTGCTTTTCCTTTTACTCCAAGAAAGGAATCAGTCAAGAATGCCAATTAGCTTTACTAGATGACTTTTCTCCCATATGGGCTTTGAAAACTATAGGTTACCAAAGAAACCACATAACCTTACGCATAAATGAAGTAATCAAAACAAGAACATAATATTTTCCCCCATAAGACTTGTAACAGTTTATGTGTTAATGAAGGACTACGTGTTAACGAGATATATGTGGTCTTGTGCAGTTGAGAGATTTGTAAATCAGTGTAGCCATTCTTGGTGGTGGGAAAATTGGACAATTTTTATTTTAAAAAGATGTAAAAACATCCATTCTTTGTTTGATGCAGCAATTCCCTAGATATTTTGCAAAAGTAGGCCAAATATGTGTGACCAGAGTCAGTGAAACATAGTTTATAACGGCCCAACAAGAAACAAGAAGTCTGGTTGCTGGGTCCGTCACATGAATGGAAAGCCAAGTAGCCGTCAACAGAATATGCTAGATCTGTTACGTGCTGATATGAAAAAAGCTGCAAGACATATTATTAATTGAAAAAAGACACTGAAAACAAGGTATCATTATGTGGTTCTTTTAGTTTAAATTCTTCTAAGGATGTGTATTCTTTATGCTAGTTACATGCATTAAATTTTGTTCCTGACAGATGCCTAAAGAACTGTTCACTGTAGTTACTTCTGGAGAAAGTGACGAGAGATCAGCGAAGAGAAGGACGGTACTAACACAAAACATTGGAAAACCATATAAGCAACAGAGACCAGCCTGAGAGAGGACCTTCTTTCTATCTTTTTCTTTACATTTTTCTGGATACGGACCCTAAATTTAGTAAGTGTTACTATAAAAATATAGCAGAAATCTCACTTAGAATTTTTTAAAGAGAAAGAAGCCATGTTTAGTGAAGGCATAAGTAGAAAGGGGAGGAGGGCCCAAATACAATGCACAGTACCAAGCTGGTGGAGTAAAATCGGGAGAAACATTAACATTCAACCGCCCTCTTCTCTCAAGACACTGCTGACATCATGAGCTACTCAAGCTTTCCACTGGGGATGAATAGTTCAGGCCCCCCTCCAGTTGCCAGCTATTCATTCTCAGTATGGGAGATAGCAGGCTGGGAGAAAGCTGGCATCGTTAGTCCAAATTCTGCCTTTTGTGATATCGACAAGGCAGAACAGTTGCTCCCGAAGAGTGCAAAGTGGAGAGAATGCTAAAGCTAAATACAGGAGACTGTCTTGCTGGCAGAAGACAAGCCTCCCTAAGCACACAGTGCAAAGGCACCACAGGGGCCCTGCTGCTACATGCACCCCCGTCACACAGAAAAGGGAGAGCCAGGTGCACAGGCAACAGCGAGCAGGAGAAACCTCTGCTGCCCTGTGGAGCCTCAGGGATCCCCGCTCAACACCAAGGATGCCCTTCTGGGATCCCATAGTTCCAGCCTCATCAGACTGCCCATGGAGAGAATTAGCTAGGGCTGAAAAATCACCAAGGAAGAGAATCCTCTGTACTTAATTGCCCCTTTCATCTGAGGCCCATGAAATAACCCATAACCTTGTTTACCCTGCATGATACTCTTTTTCAGAAAAGCTAGCAATGCATGCAAATCCTTCATAAAGCAAGGTTTGGCTTTATACGCCACAAAAGGTCATAGGTGCCATAAAAGGTCATCTCTCCCCCGTGGGATTTAAGGAACATGAAAGAGGTTCCTACTTGCCCCATCCACGTATTTCTCTTGATGATGTCTGAAATTCCCCCATAAGTGATCAGCTCAGAATTGTCCTAATAGTGCAAACACAAGGGGAACACATCCCTGACACTGCAGTGACAGCTCTTAACCTTTACTGTTGTAGTCACTGGTGCTTTTAAGAAACGGAAAGGAAAAAAAAAAACTTCCTCCTCACAAAAACACACTTAGGTGAATATACAATATCATTTCCATGCAATTTGGGGGTTCACAGTTCTCCTGAAGTTCATATCCCCTTCAGTCTGGGGTTAAGAATCCCCAGTTCAGTAGTAATGAGTTTAATAAATCACCATAATTCCCCTTCCATGCATCTGGAGAACCATGGACCTAAAGATAGAAGGTAGTGCTAAAGCAAGGCTTTCCCATTGCAAAGTTTGCCTAGAACTGATCCTGTCTAGAGTCAAGATTACAATTTATGACTTCTCCTTAGCAAGGAGTACGGATCTCTCACACTGCCTGCCCCTTGGGAATAGAGTTCTCCTGGCTTCAGAGAAACCAGGATACATTAGGAGATGTCCAACTGAGATCAACTGCCAACCAGGTTCCCACAACACAAGCTGGCTGATTGTATTTCTTGAAAGTTCAGGCAGGGAAAAGCAATAACACCTTCTGAATAAAAGGAGCTCACCTCTGAGGTTTTCGAATATCCCAGAGTCCCACTCCTTCCTTTGAATTGGCTGTGGCCAATAACCTGGGCTCCACAGGGTTAAACATGACACTGTGAAAGGCTGATGGATAGTTGGCCAGGCAGAAGGGCTCTGTGGAGAGAAAAATTCTGATCAGTCCACTTCAGATACTTCTGGGCCAATGGCAGGTAGACAAGGAGGAGTGTGAAGGCAAGAAGGAGTACAGCCTTTAACAACTACCCCACTAGCATGCTTACGCACAAAGTCCCCACAAGTCCTGGCACACAGCCTCTGTACACAGAAAGTCTGAACACAGCAACTTAAACACATATGCACAAAGTTTAAGCTATAATACTGAAAAATACACACAGCACCTATTTAGATCCTGTAACAAAACAGAAATGGTCATTGTAACCAGGAAGGTAAGCTGTTTCACAGTAAGTAAAACTGAATTCCTCATGAGCTAAAAAAAAATTCACACTCAATTACTGGTAGGATTATTATACCTTAATCCAAATTTACTAGCTTTAGAAATTAAGTTTTATAACTATATAAACTTAAAATAACAGTGTAGTTTTTCCTTCTGGCAATATTGCTCCCTAACTTGAAAAGAAAATGGCTTCAGTCTAGAATTTTAAGATTTCATTTCAATGTTAGAAAACTTAAAAAAAAAAAAAAAAGACATCTAATACTTGAACTTCTCTTGCATAGCCAGCTCCTATGTATATCAACTCTCCCTAGAAACCCTACAGCCTCTTGCATATGCTAGCTGTCTCTAGGTGAGGAAGGAGTCGCTCTGCTGCCTGGGAGGACCCAATCCTGTGGAAGCTGTTTAGAAGCAGCAGGTGGAAAGCACTCCTCAGTCTATGATTCCATACAGGATGCGTCACAGGCCTCTGCGGGGGTAGAGGGCACAGGGAGCACTCAATCATCTCAGCCAGGAGGCAGTTCAGACAAGGGAGAATTTCACCTAGGAAGCAAACCATTACATTCAACCATAGATGTTGCTTTGGCTACCTTATCTTCCTGACCCTGAGAATAAGCTTCTCCTATAGCCTGAACCTCAGTAATGAGCACAGACCAACATATTAAATGCTCTGCATATAGAATAAAGACTCAGAGCCTGCCAGACAAGGCAGGCAGGATAGTAACTTGGGCACAGAGGTATGGCACTGACAAAGCTGCACCAAGAGGGGCTGTGGGTGGTACTGAGGGTATGCTGGAGAGAAGAGCCTTTGAAGACAGAGCGACGGAAATCTCTCTGCAGGAAATGAGCTGAAAAAGAGAATTTCCTGAAGAACTTCAGAAAAAGTCAACAGACAAATTCTTCATTTTACATTTCAGAGATGCAAAGAATACATTCAGAAGAGGAACTCATCCAGACAATCCCCCTTAAACAGAGTGTATCTGCTATCATTTTAAGTTTCTACACACATTTAAGGTGGCATAGATCCTCAACCACAGTTGAGGGTCTGTGGTTCTTCCTGCAAAATAACAACCCTGGAACTAGGATGCAACAAAGTGCACAACGCCCCCATTCTCTTAAGCAACTGAGAATATGTGCATTTCAGCACCATGCACCCTTGCGGCTCCCCTCCCCAAATGAGGCACTCCACATTCTCTTCCTTGGGGCTACCTCACAAAACACTGCGGTGTTTACACAACTGCAAAGGTCTGTGGATCACGAGTGACTGGAAGAGGACTGGCAAGGGTGCCTCACTTCTGACTACTGGGGGGTAGGATGGGACCTCCAGAGACACGCATTTATGTCCCCACGTGAGCTTCCTCTCCCTTTACAGCACTTCTGCCAGGTTACTCAAGTCATAAACTGGATCTGTGATGAAGCTGACGTCAAACTCTGCAGCACAGTCCAGCTACTTTGTGCACAGGGGCCCTACCTCCATGGGGAGATTCCCGGATGTCCCAGATGAGAACCCGGCCATCATCGGAGGAGCTGGCAAAAATGTTGTCATTCACAGGGCTCACTGACAAGCCATACACCGCATCTTCATGAGCGAACACATCTAAGGTCTCACTGCTGAGAGACAGAGAGCAGAGAGAGGCACACAGGCACACACATACACACATAAATAGTGCAGAGTCCCAGCCCTCTAGTTCCTAGAATGACGCTCTTTTCATTTCCAGGAGAAAGTCAACCCAGCTAAACCCAAAGGATATTACATTTACTAAAAAGTAAAAAGTAGGTATTCAACTTTCAGGTTAAAAGAAAAAGGTAATATTAAAGAGACAAGACCTCACAACAAGTTTGTTTGTTGCCCTAACTGAGCGTGTTTGAAGGTGACTCAAGGGAATTCCCTGGCAGCCCAGTGGTCAGGACTTGGTGCTTTCACTGCCAGGGCGCAGGTTCAATCCCTGGTTGTGGAACAAAGATCCCCACTGTACTCCTCCCCACCACGTGCCTGCCAAAAAAGTGACTCAACACCAGTTTCACGTTTTGACTTACTACAGAATGCACCTGCTTGTGTACAGACTTGGGGAGTGGTGCTGGATTTCCCAAAAGTGAGGGGAAACAATAAAGCAGCCCTGATGCCAGCAAGGGAAGAAGAGGAATTCCCGACGCCTGGCATGTGAGAAAATGCGTGGCCCCACACCAGGCTGCCTCAGTTCAGGTCCTAACATCACGTGACCTTCAGTCACCTAACATCTCCATGCCTCAGCTTCCTAATTGAGATCATAATAACTGTGAGGGTTACGCGTTTCCTTCCCTTCTAACCTTGCCCTTTAAAATTTCACCAGAAAACTAATTTCATATAACTTTGTAAATCTTTTTATAAATCAAAATTTAATTTGAAAACTATTACCGAAATCTTTTTTTTCAGCAAAACAGTTGATTTTATGCTATTTACTTCAAAAAAAGAAGAACTATTTTGGTCTAAAAAGATATCTGCCTTTCTTCATATGAAAAACAGAGTTAATCACTTTCACATATCAACAATCTATTTACCTTTCAACATCATGGAGGATAACTTGCTCATCATTTCCTGTAAGGGAAAAAGCAGACATTTGACAATTCCTGCAAAGTAGTTCCATTCATATTACAACTCAGTATGTTAAAGATTTCAGGGAAAACAAAGTCAGTGTTAATAAAAATTAAGAGTGCTAATTAGAAAAAAGGTTTATAAAAATCATTAAAAAGGATAGAATATACTTATAGAGAATTTTTAAAAGCATAATAGCAACTGGAAATAACAAAATAATCTCCAAAATGCATTATCCAATGATTAAAAAAACAAAAACAAAACAATGGCTCTTCAGGAAAAGAGTAAGTGATCACTGGCAAACCAACTGACTACTCCAAGCTAGTGTTTTTTCGTTTGTTTTTTTTAAAAAACAAAACATTCACTATCTGTGAGACCTGGAATAATATTTGTTACTTTTCTATGTCTCAGCAAAACAGGAATAGTTGTGTCTACTTCATAGTAATTGTGAAGATAAAAGTGTAAAAGCATTCAGACTAGAACTAGGCCCCCCAACAAATGTTTGCTACTATTCACATCCTCATCATCTTTCATAGCCTTAAAATTTAATGATGATGATACTAAATGACGGGAAAGTTTTTATCCACAACTTTTTTCTCTTGCATTCTCTTTATCCCATCACGGCATCTAAAAATACTATACATTCATGATGTGTATAGTCCTGCCTTCACGTGGTTTATACAGCTAACAAATAACTCCAAAATGAAGACAGTAAAAAAATTTCCCACTCTATGCTAAAAGTATAAGCAGTAGAGATGTGGCTAGGTCATCTGAAAGTCCTCCCTGTAACTCTATTGTGGGTTCATATGAAGTAAATCAAACCCGTGTCAATGCCTTATAGGTAACAGGCACAGTGTGAAGTGCTGAAGACTGAGAGAAATAAGTGAGGAATTCAGTCTATCTGCATGAACAATTAACAGTGACAAGACAGGTTATCTTGTAGTGATATGCTCTACCATGAGGACACAGATAAAGGGGCAATTGTGTCCTTTATGAGCAGGGTGAAAGTACATGGCGAATATGTTTTTATGGGAAAGGAGACACTTGAACAGAAACTCAGAATTCTAACCAATGGAAAGCTTAGGGTAATTGGTGGGGTTGGACAATAATCATGGCCTGTGGAAAAACAGTAATGCCACTTAAGATGGCAAGTGACTTAGGAACCTAGAGCACAAGATGCGGGGGAAGAAAAGGAGGCCAGGCAGGAAGACTGAGTAAGGTCAAAGGTTCACAGGATTGATTCAACTTTTCAAAGAAGACTTGTATAAGCAATGAATAAGGAGATACTGGTAGGAGAAACCACAGAAAGATAGTACAGTAGTCTAGGCCAAAACTGAGGACCTGAATCAGAGCAGTAGGTACAGCAAAGGAACAGGAGCTAAAGGATGAATATGAGGCTTTCAAAATATTAATAACTGGTGACTTATGAGATGTAAAAATGACAGAAAGGCACGTTTGGCGCTGATTTTGAGATTTCTATTAGATTGAACCATATAAAACTGTCATTGCTGTAGGATGAAAATGCTTCAATGTCAGCAGGTCCTTAAAAGTTAAACCTAACAATTTAAATAATTACTTGAATGGTGATAATAACTGAGAAAGGGAATCCATGAAACAAGAGGAAATATTTGTGCAGGTGAGAAGAACTAAAATCTTAGTTTTAGATTTGCTGCATTTAAACTACTTTTGGAACACAAGGTAGATATCCAGTGGGGAAGTCTGCAGTGCAGAAGAGAAAGTGTTAGTCGCTTAATCATGTCTGACTCCTTGTGATCCCATGGACTGTAGCCCACCAGGTTCCTCTGTCCATGGAATTCTCCAGGCAAGAATACTGGAGTGGGTTGCCAGTCCCTTCTCCAGGGGATCTTCCCAACCCAGGGTCTGAACCCAGGTCTCCTACATTGCAGGCAGATTCTTTACTGTCTGAGCTACCATGGAAGCAGAAGAGAGGTTAGGCCTAGAAATGTGTGATTGATGGATGCCATCAAGAGGCTGGCTTGACAGCAAGCCATTCCAGTTATACCCCAACATAACATGTTTTCAAGCAGGAGCCACTAATGGGTCATAATACCAATTGGAATCACAACCTTTAAAATCTTTAAAAACAGAATAGAAAAAAAATCGGAGTGAGTCACACATAGTACAGTTAAGTACACTTTCTAATATGTATCTGTGTACCAGACTGCAATGTGAAGTTTTATACCAAAAAAGAGAAAGAAACAAGAGCAAAGGAGAGAAAGGATAGACAGACGCTAGTCTGATATGTGTATCTAAACTGCTACCATACAGAGAAGACAAGCTATGGGAAACCAATATTTCCACAATTCAATGGGCTAAAGGAAAAAAAAAACTTGGAGTAATTTTAGCACTGCTTTATCTGAAATTCCAGCCACAGTCAATTTCCCAAGGGGAAATCTCCCTTCTGCTCACCTCCAGAGAATACTTTGGTGTTCCCACTGTTGAAAGCCAGGCAAAAAATGTTGGAATGATGCTCTCCTTTCAGCTGTATGGGCTTAACTCTGGAGTGGATAGCTTGTTCCATGTGCCATAGTAGAACCCGACGATCATCTCCTCCTTGAGAGGGGAGCAAGAATCTAGGGTTAAACAGCTGGCATTTCAAGGCTGATATTTCATTTTTCCAGCCTGAACCCCATACTTTTCAAAATTTTATCTCCCCACCTCCATGAGACTCTGATGAGCCACATAAACCCAGAACTCTATCCCCTTAATCATCAGTGGACATGTGGCCTCTAAGTCACTCACTCTTCCCCAGGAATTACATCTTGAACAGACACACAGAAATTCCTGAATTTCCAGAGACCCAGTCATTTACACATTTCTTCATTTGCAACCTAAAATTCTTCCACTAATGTTCCCCTACTTTTTTTCTGGTCTAACAGAACTTGAGTTGCTTTCTACTGTTTGCAATCAAAGAACTCTGAAGAAATTATCCCAGAATTTAAAGAATAAGTTTCCAAAGCACTCTCCTTGATGAGATCTCATTGACTATGGGACACCAGACAAAGGATAACTGAGGAACTGCCTGTCACAGCAGCAGGATCAAGACAGAACTTGGTTCTCATGAAGCTCAGTCCAGCTCTTTCCTCTGCACAACTCTCTATAGTCTGAGTAGAATGAGCAATATTCTACTGCATGCGCCAGCTCCTAGAGAATGAGAAGATACATGTTCTACATATTCTTTATTTTTGCAAATGCATTATACATGTCTGGAAGGAAGAACAATGGACTGATAAAAGGGTTTACTACTTCCAGGGAGTAAGATTGAAAGAGAGGTAGAACACCTGTTAGAAAGTTTTTACTCTTGCTTTACAGATTTGGCATGGCTTGACTCTTTATAATAAGCCTATATTATATTCCTAATAAAAATGTAACTTACAACAGGGCAGAAAAATAGTAAGTTCTATACTTCCGCCTCCCCTTCTCCATTCAATATAATAGCTACAAACTGTATCACAATCATACAAAAGCAACCACTAAATGCAACCATTAAATCAATAAGTCTATAAGAACTAACACAGAAAGATGACCAAAGGTCTTTGTCAGGGGGAAAACATGAAGTGTAAAATAGTAGGCGTACCGACATCCTTTTGTGTAAAACAAATTTTTAAAAAGCTCCATGACAGCAGGAATCTTGTCAGTTTTGTTCACTGCAGACTTTCTAGCACCCAAATGAATGCCCCAAAGAGTAGACATTGAATTAACATGCTTATGCTTGCATGTCTATGCTTGTATTTGCATATCTAGATAGCTGTAAAAGAAGTTGTTTTCAGTGGACACCACTTCTAGGCTAGGGCTGCTGGGAGATTTTTCATTGTGATAAAATATATATAACAGAAAATGCAGCATTTTAATAATTTATGAGTGTACAGTTCAGTGGCACTAAGTATATTTGCAGTGTTGTGCAAACATCACCATTATCCATCTCTAGAACTTTTACATCATCTCAAACTTTTAGTTTGAGTACTGTACCCAATACTTATTCTGTACCCAATAAACAATATCTCTCCACAGTGCTCAGTAACCATTATTTTACTTTCTGCCTCTATGAATTTGATTACTCTAGGTACTCCCATATAAATGGAATCATATAATATTTGTCCCTTTGTGTCTGGCTTATTCACGTAGCATAACATCTTCAAGGTTCATCCATATGGCAGCACATATCAGAATTTCATTCTCTGTAAGGCTGAGTAATATTTCATTACACACATACCATTTTTTTTTAAGTTCATTCATCCATCTATAGATATTTAGGTTGTTTCCACCTTTTGGCTATTGTGCACAGGACTGCTAAGAGCATATGGATGTATAATATTTGTTCAAGCCCCTATTTTCTGTTCTTTGGGTATACACTGTTGGAAAAATCATTATGTTTTAATTATTACTTTATACCTTCCTTTACTACTTGACGTTTTGCCATAAACATATTTCCTCTTTTAGTTAAAAAAGAGAAGCCAAATCAAACTTAATTCTCCCTCCTCTAGAAAGAAGCTGCCTTCATCCCTCGAGTTCCTTTGTTTCTTGGGATTCTTCTTCCTTCCATTGTTGGTCAAAATCAAGTTGTGTCCTCCTCCAAAGTATTTCATTTGTCTACCAGAATGATCCCTTAACTATGACCCACAATGTTCTTTGTTTATGATTTGCCTAATTCAACTAGGCTGGCCTGGGATGGTTATTTAAATTCCATATCTCTTATAAAGTTAAAGTCATGAAAATAAAGTTTAGGGGTTTGTTTGCTTTATTTTAATGAAAAATGGCATAAAGGGGTTTTCCTCCCTCTTCATAGATTTGGACAAGCCACAGGCACTTGAGTTCTACATAGTCTCTACTTGTTCTGTTTTCCCCCACCACTTGAGGCCATAGGTCAGGGACTTGGCACTGCTTTTGCTACTTTGTATCTTAGAGAAATATTTTTCTGTGCACACCTCTCTATCAAAAGTGCAAATTAAAAGATAAAGAGGCCCACATGTTTCTTCCACTTACTCATGTTTCTAATCTAATCTCTTTGAGCCTGACTTTCATCAAATACATACCTAGGATCATAATAGCTCTACTCTCATGGGTTTTATAGACTATAAGGTCAACTACAAGAGAGTTAAGTAACTTGCCAAGGCAACAACAGTAAATAAAGTGGTTGGTTAAGTCAAGATTCAAAGGGCTTCCCTGGTGGTTCAGGTGGTAAAGAATCCACTTGCAATACAGGAGACCTGGGTTCGATCCCTGGGTTGGGAAGATCCTCTGGAGAAGGGAACAGCTACCCACTCCAGTATTCTGGCCTGGAGAATTCCATGGACTGTACAGTTCATGGAGTCACAAAGAGTCCGACACAACCGAGCAACTTTCACTGTCACTTTCAAGATTCAAAAGGAAATAGTTAAAAGACTCCATAGTTCCCATTCTCTTAACCACTACTGTAGATTGTTTGCATTACAAAACGAAAAACAAACCATAACCAACAAAGCAAATTCAGTTGATGAACAACTGAAGGGATTCTCTGCCTTGGTAGCACAACTCAAAACACAGTAGGGGGGTTCAGGATTGGGAACTCATGTACACCCGTGGCTGATTCATGTCAATGTATGGCAAAACCAATACAGTACTGTAAAGCAAAATAAAGTAAAAAACAAACAAACAAACAAAAAAACCATAGTAGGTAAGAATAAAACAAAGGAATAAAAACAGAAATCAACTTAACTGGAGTTAAACAGAGGGAGCAGAGACAGGGACGAAGAAGGGACTGCCTGAAATGACAGAGTTTAGGAGCAACACACAAAACTGATCACGGCTTATTTCGAAGAAAACACAACAATTTCTACAAATCAATTTTGAAAACCACTAGGAAAAGAGGCAAATATGACAACTCACAGAAGAGGAAAACCAAATGGCAAACAGATATTACAGAGGATCTCAACCTCTACAGTAATTAGACAAATGTAAATTATAGATATCTTCTTTCAAAATGGCACAAAGAAACGTACAAGAATGTCCACTGCCTCACTGTTCATAACAGCAAAAAAAAAAAAAGTATATAACATAAATATCCATCAATATGTGAACAATAAAAACAATTGGGATGAAAATACAAATAAAATCTAAGCTCAGTGGAACCAGTACCCAGCATTTTAAATGATCTAGATATATGTACCAAAATGAATAAACTTTGAAAACCTAATTTTAAGTAATAAAAACAGGTTTCAGAAGGATATGTAAAGGAAAACATTAACTATTTAAATATGCAAAACACCACATTATTTAAGAATAAACACAAACAGTAAAAGGGGACCTCAAATGTATGTGTAAAATTTTGTTTCTTTTTTAAAAAATTAAGATTAGAAGCAAATTTAACAAACGACCAACACACTGTCAAATTCGATATATCTTTTTCTATTTAAATATCGCATGACATTGTTATATCTTTTAGGTATAGTAATGGTATTGTGGTAATGTTAAAAAAACAAAATTTCTTATCAGTTAAGGATGCATTCTCTAATGGGGTTAAGTGGTGAATGTCTGGAAGTTCCTTTAAAATATTCCAGAAAAAAAATGGAGGTGAATAGGTGATAAGTTAATTGTTATAGATGGGTCTATTACATTTTTGTATATGCTTGCACATTACCAAAAATTTTAAATACATATATTTTAAAGATTTTTTTTTTAATGTGGACCATTTTTAAAGCCTTTACTGAATTTGTTACAATACTGTATCCTTTTTTATGCTTTGGTTTTTTGGTCAGGGGGCATGTGGGATCTTAGCTCCCCAATCAAGGATCAAACTTCATCCCTGTATTGAAAGGTGAAGACTTAATCACTGGACCAGCAGGGATGTCCCTATATATTTATATACATATTAATGTTCATGATAGAAAAAGAAAATAAAACTCTCCAGGATGTGCTGGGATATCCACAGAAAAGAAATATAACTGAGGGAACCTCTGTGTTTCATTAAGATATCAACAGGCAGCACAACCTCTCTCTGCCAGCAGCACGACCTCTCTTGAACTGCTGCTGCTGCTAAGTCACTTCAGTCGTGTCCGACTCTGTGCAACCCCAGACACAGCAGCCCACCAGGCTCCCCTGTCCCTGGGATTCTCCAGGCAAGAACACTGGAGTGGGTTGCCATTTCCTTCTCTAATGCATGAAAGTGAAAAGTCAAAGTGAAGTCGCTCAGTCATGTCTGACTCTTCGCAACCCCATGGACTGCAGCCCACCAGGCTCCTCCGCCCATGGGAATTTCCAGGCAAGAGAACTGGAGTGGGGTGCCACTGCTCTTGAACTGCAGTAGCATTAAAAAAAAAAAAAAAGTTCAATAAAAAAGGAAACAAAATATCTACACCTATGCACTCAAAGTCATTACCATTCTCAACCAAAGAATCTTCCCCTATCACCCAGATTATCTTTAATCTTCATTTTGGATTTAATTTTACAAAATAAATAAATACTTGGTGATTTAACATGAATGGTTATTTGCAGAGTTCCTTGGGATCATTTAAAATGATGTGTTCTTAGTACCTAAAATGATAATCGAAGCCCAAGTCCACAGGAGACTGGAATCCCTGAGGCAGAAACTATCACTCTGACAGGGCCTGCTTCCTCTGCTTGCCCTCAAGGTCAGTGTCAGAAGACACAGGCACTTTCTCCCCCACCCTGCCCCACTTCCTTAGGCAAGGTATTAAGAGCCCTCTACAAAGATAACACTTTTCAACCACGTGTTGGCAAAAAACACAAAGGATAATACTGAGGCATTATCTGAAGCTGTTGGGCTGCTTTTTAGCCAGTAGAGGGAGCAGAACCGCTGTGCCCAAATTTCTGACCCCAAAAAGCTAAGGAGAGCTGATGAAGCAAAGATAAAGCAGTTTAGAACGTGAAAAAAGCTCTGCAGTTTCTACAGTTGTTTCTGAGTCAGCTGGTCAGTTCAAAAAGGACAGAGATTGACTGCACCACTTGCTGCCTATGTACCTTTAGGTTACGTAACCTCTCTAAATTATATCCTCTCATCTGCAAAACTGAGAAAATGACTACCTATTGTCTATAGTGTCACTGGACTTCCCTGGTGGTTCAGATTATGAAGAATCTGCCTGCAATGTGCTTGATCCCTGGGTCGGGAAGATTCTCTGGAGAAGGGAATGGCAACCCATTCTAGTATTCTTGCCTGGCAAATTCCATGGACAGAGGAGCCTGGTGGGCTACAGTCCATGGGATCACAAAGAGTTGGACATGACTGAGGGACAAACACACATTAGGATTAATGATAGATCTGTGTGAAGGGCTTGACCCACTGCCTGATAAATAACACAGAAGAGAAATGTTAGCTAATTATTATTTTATTTGAACTAAAACAATAGCTAACATCAGTTAAACTTACTCTGGGTGAGGAATATCCTAAGGGTTTTCATGTAGTGGATCTTCTAATCCTCTTAATAACCTTATGAATCAGGTATTATCCAGATGAAACTACAGAAAAACTAAGTAACCTGAAGGTACACAGCAACCAAAAATGTGAGCTGGGATCTGAATCCAGGTAATCTGTCTCCAGAGATGGAGCTCCTTATCACTATACAATCCAGCCTCTCAAGTACACAGAGGCTAGTCAGCAAAGCAAATGAGTGAAACTTGCCAGATTAAACAGCAGAGGAGAGATTACACAACTTTGTTTAAAAGAAAGCCACTACTAGGCCAGAGGAGTACAGGCTTAAGTCAGTCCCAATGTTTTAACAGAAGACAGCACACCTTGATTTTCGCAGGCTGAGTGCAGGCTGCATGCAATTAGCTCATGGAGAGGTTAAAACTGGGTGATTTGTCCAAGGTCACAAAACTGGGGTCAAATGGCAGTTCCTAAATTAGGGAACTCTTCCAACAATGCAAGAGAAGACTCTACACATGAACATCACCAGATAGTCAATACCGAAATCAGACAGATTATATTCTTTGTAGCCAAAGATGGAGAAGCTCTACACAATCAGCAAAAACAAGAGAGGGAGCCAACTGTGGCTCAGATCATGAACTCCTTATGGCCAAATTCAGACTTAAATTGAAGAAAGCAGGGAAAACCACTGTACCATTCAGGTATGACCTAAATCAAATCCCTTAAGATTATACAGTAGAAGTGACAAATAGATTCAAGGGATTATATCTGATAGAGTAGAGTGCCTGAAGAACTAGGATGGAGGTTCATGACACTGTACAGGAGACAGGGATCAAGACCATCCCCAAGAGGAAGAAATGCAAAAAGGCAAACTGGTTGTCTGAGGAGGCCTTACAAATAGCTGTGAAAAGAAGACAAGTGAAAAGCAAAGAAGAAAAGGAAAGATATACTCATTTGAATGCAGAGTTCCAAAGAATAGCAACGAGAGGTAAGAAAGTCTTCCTCAGTGATCAGTGCAAAGAAATAGAGGAAAACAACAGAATGGGAAAAACTAGAGATCTCTTCAAGAAGATTAGAGATACAGAGGGAACATTTCATGTGAAGATGGGCACAATAAAGGACAGAAATGGTATAGACCTAACAGAAGCAGAAGATATTAAGAAGAGGTGGCAAGAATACACCCAACTATACAAAAAAGATCTTCACGACCCAGATGATCATGATGGTATGATCACTCATCTAGAGCCAGAATTCGAAGTCAAGCAGGCCTTAGGAAGCATCACTACAAACAAAGGTAGTGGAGGTGATGGAATTCCAGTTGAGCTATTTCAAATCCTAAAAGATGTTGCTGTGAAAGTGCTGATACGCCAGCAAATTTGGAAAACTCAGCAATGGCCACAGGACTGGAAAAGGTCAGTTTTCATTCCAATCCCAAAGAAAGGCAATGCCAAAGAATGNATGCTGTGAAAGTGCTGCACTCAATATGCCAGCAAATTTGGAAAACTCAGCAGTGGCCACAGGACTGGAAAAGGTCAGTTTTCATTCCAATCCCAAAGAAAGGCAATGCCAAAGAATGCTCAAACTACAGCACAATTGCACTCATCTCACACACTGCTAAAGTAATGCTCAAAATTCTTCAAGCCAGTTCACAGTATGTGAACCGTGAACTTCCAGATGTTCATGCTGGTTTTAGAAAAAGCAGAGGAACCAGAGATCAAATTGCCAACATCCGTTGGATTATCGAAAAAGCAAGAGTGTTCCAGAAAAACATCTATTTCTGCTTTACTGACTATGCCAAAGCCTTTGCTTGTGTGGATCACGACAAACTGTGGAAAATTCCTACACAGATGGGAATATCAGACCACCTGACCTCCCTCCTGAGAAATCTGTATGCAGGTCAAGAGTTAGAAGCAACAGTTAGAACTGAACATGGAACAACAAACTGGTTCCAAATGGGGAAAGGAGTACATCAAGGCTGTATACTGTCACCTTGTTTATTTAACTTATATGCAGAGTACATCATGAGAAACGCTGGGCTGGAAGTAACACAGGCTGGAATCAAGATTGCTGGAAGAAATATCAATAACAACAGATATGCAGATGACACCACCCTATGGCAGAAAGTGAAGAAGAACTGAAGAGCCTCTTGATGAAAGTGAAAGAGAGTGAAAAAGTTGGCTTAAAGCTCAACATTAAGAAAACTAAAATCATGGCATCTGATCCCATCACTTTACGGCAAATAGATGAGGAAACAGTGGATACGGTGGCAGACTTTATTTTCTTGGCTCCAAAATCACTGCAGATGGTGACTGTAGCCGTGAAATTAAAAGACGTTTACTCCTTGGAAGGAAAGTTACGACCAAGCATATTCAAAAGCAGAGACAATTCTTTGCCAACAAAGTCTGTCTAGTCAAAGCTATGGTTTTTCCAGTAGTCGTGTATGGATGTGAGAGTTGGACTATAAAGAAAGCTGAGTGCCGAAGAACTGATGCTTTTGAACTGTGGTGTTGGAGGAGACTCTTGAGAGTCCCTTGGACTGCAAGGAGATCCAACTAGTCCATCCTAAAGGAAATCAGTCCTGAATATTCATTGGAAGGACTGAGGCTGAAGCTGAAACTCTAATACTTTGGCCACCAGATGTTAAGAACTGACTCACTGGATCATTGGAAAAGACCCTGATGCTGGGAAAGATTGAAGGTGGGAGGAGAAGGGGATGAGAGAGGATGAGATGGTTGGACCGCATCACCGACTCAGTGGACATGAGTTTGAGTAAACTCTGGGAGTTTACTCAGGGTTTACTCAATTTACAAGGAGGCCTGGAGTGCTGCAGTCCATGGGGTCGCAAAGAGTCAGACATGAGTGAGCGACTGAACTGAACTGAACTGAAATTAGGGAGAAAAAAAATCAAATGGCAAGTGCGGGCTGGGGTGGAGAGAGAAGGTGGTGCCACATCAATTTTGCCGTTCACTACAAAGAAGCAGCCACAGGAGTAATACCTCTGCTATTACTCTGCTCTTATTTTTATCATCCTGAAAATGATTCCTCTCATCTACCGATTATCTCATTTTTCCACATATCCGATTAAGTAAGGCAGAAATATTCCCCATTTTAAGGATGTGAAGAGTAAGACAATGGTTTGCCTCAATGAAGGAAGCCTCGACTCCTAGTTTGAAACACTTTACACTAAAGGAGAAGCAGAAATTAAAGTGGCAGCAACACCCTAAAGAGACAACTAGAACACTGGGAAGTAAAATGGTTTCTCTAAAATCAGATGACTAACAGCAGTGGAGTTTAGTAGAATTAGGGTCTTTAAATCCTAAGCCAGCACACCAGCCCCTGGAAAATGTCTACTTCCTAAACAGAAACAGAGGGGAAAAGTCCACATCAGAGTCACAGAATAGAGTCCGAAGACACCCAACAGATCATCTTTTCCAATGTCCCCATTCTCCCAATGAAGAAACCAAGGCACAAAGAGGTGAACTCAGCTGCCAAAAAACACACACCACCAGTGAGAGGCAAAGTGGGTTCAAGCCCAAAGCCCCTGCTTCTCCTAAAGTGTAGTAAGCAGAGGCCACTGGATGACTTCAGACAGTAGACAAATGACTTTAATAATTATGTATTTTAACGTGAGTTAGGGGGAAAAAACCTAGCATATTAAACTCATGATTTCATGGACATTATAATAATATAAAGTTTCCTTTCAAATACTGTTTTAAGGAGTCAATTTAGAAAAAAATGCTAAATAGCAAGGTGATTATATGAAAAAAAATTAAGAAATAACATAAAACAGCAGAGGTGGCCTAATTTCAATTTCATTTTTTAAAACATACACATATAAAGAGTAAATAAAGTATGCCCCATATGTCCAAAATGGTCATTCTGAGTAGGTGTGATCTTTCTTTAAATATCTATTTTCCAAATTTCCCATAATTAACACATGACATTTAAAAAACATGAATAAGTGGGAAGTCTGTCTTATAAGTGCCATAATCTGATAAATTGTATGACTCAACAGGAAATTCTCAATAGTAAAGTATGGCAGCAGTGAAATGTCAAAGGACAAAAGCTCCTCAAATAGAGCTGCTGAGTGCTCCGTCCTCAGCTGTGTCTGATTCTCTGTGACCCCATGAACTGCAGCCCACCACTGGAATTTTCCAAGCAAAAATACTGGAGTGGGCTGCCACCTCCTACTCCAGGGGCTCCTCCCTCCCCAAGGATGGAGCCTGGGTGTCCTGTGTCTCCTGCGCGGGTAGGAGGGTCCTCTACCACTACCGCCACCTGGGAAGCCCCAGAGAGAGCGAGGGCGACACCAAAAACAGATTCTCGGGCCCGAGCAACAGTAAGAATTTACAGGGAATTTATGAGAGTGGACAATACATTCATTTTGTGGTATTCCCAGACCACAGACTGTCCTCATGTCCTGTCTCATTTCTGCCATAGAGAGAACTAACCTGGACAGTATGCTTTTCCGATTAAAGCAAAGATGCTCTTCATTCATTCTGTGAAGTTTCTTATTTTCACTTTTTTCTTTAAGTAAGAAAACTGCCTGCTTGACTTTTGCAGAATTCCTTGCATAAGCAAGGAACAACATAATAAAGTTTTCTTTTACCTTTCATAGGCAATTTCTAACAATTAAACCAATATAGGCACCAATGCTTAGTCCTAGTCCCTCCAGGAAGGTAAACAGAGAGGTCAACTTTGAGACCAAATCAAGTTGACGGTGGTTGCCAAACATGCCAATTTCAGTTGTTTCTTGCCAGTATTTCTAAGGCAAAACATGCTGCAGCCACCTATGGCAAAAAGCCATAAAATATTAGTACTAGGCCATCAAACATAGTTAAGGAATCTACAAAAAAAAACAAAACAAAACAAAAACCCAATCCTCAGAGATTCCAATTAGTTACTTAGCTTTAAGGAGTAATGCCAAATATACAACCAGAATTTAGACACAAGACGTTAATGGAAATTTAGAATGAGGAAAGTTGTATAACAAGATTTTGACAGGTATCTGGATTAGCAAAAAATTCCTCCTCCTGAGTAATGTTCTTGGAAGACTTTTTAAAATAAGGAAGTATAGGCAGGCTAAGAATTAAAACTAGAGAGTCAACCAGATTGACAGTCTGCCTCCACTCTGGAAAATCTCTACTACTCATCTTCAAAATAATGAAGCATCACCAACTTAATAAAAACAATCCCTTTCAGAGACAATAAAACTGCAGACAGAATGTACTGGTGGAGTAAGCCACTTTGAGGAAGTCCTTTATAAATGCAGAACCTATTTTCCCTACTGAGGGACCACGTCAGAAGACCCAGATTTTAATCTTGCTTGTACTTCTTACTAGTTGTGAGCTACTGGGCTAATCATTTTACCCCTTTACTCCTTTATGTTCTTACATGTAAAATTAAAGGGGTTCAGTTAAATGATCATTAGTTCTTTTCAGCAATAAAACTGCATGATTCCACAGGGACAGAACATCAGCAGCCTAAGATCACAAGACAGGTGAAATCAGGCCTTTAACCCAGGTCTCTTAACTTCTTCAATGATGACATTACATGGCCTCAAAGACACTCTATAGCCAACTGCCCACATACCTGAAAAACTACAATATCTGAAAACTCTTCACAGGGCCAACCTATACACTTGAAAGAGTCAACTTTTATTCCAAATGTACCTGGTGCTAGACAGATAATCCACAAAACTAAGCCTTTAGCATGGTTTTAATATCTATATCACATCACTTTGGGTTAAAAACACCACAGAAAAAAAATTCCAACTCAGTGGAGAATCAAAATGCCTTTCCTCAAAATCAACTCTGCAAAAAACCCAACCCACAGGGAGAGTTTTTTAAAAAAGAAAGGAAGGGGACTTCCCGGTTGTCCAGAGATGAAGAATCCACTGTCCAATGCAGGGGGCACAGGTTCAATCTCTTGTGGGGGAACTAAGATCCCGGAGGCTGCAGGGCAACTAAGCTTGAGCACCACAACTAGAGAAAACCCCGCACACTGCAAATCCTAAACCCATGCGCTCCGGAGCCTGCAAGCCACAAACAGGGAAGCCTGCAGCCGCTGCAATGAAGACCCAGCACAGCCAAATATTAAAGAAAGAAAAAGAAAAGAAAGAAAAAAGAATGTACAAGTGAATAGCAGGACAAGAACTATAAGAGGAAGTACATGGAAAGGAGGAGGTAACTTAGCCTCTAGATCTAGCATTTTCTTAATGGTTTTAACCTGTTTTTTGGCGGGGAGGGGGGTGGTTTCTAGGACAAGGAGAAAAATGACTAACCAACCTCTTTGCCTCTCAAACTTATACCTTCAGCGTGGCAGCTGAAAGACCTGACATGGGGAGAATGGAGGCTTGGAGGCTTTACCTGCAGAGGCATTCAACAATGAATAGGAGGAGTGAAGAGACTAAGGCTTTGGTTCTACTGGAGTGTCAGACAGCTCTTATGATCATGAGTAGGTGGCCCTATGACTTATCATCCAAACCAGGATCTTTTTAGGAATGAAAGAGCACTAATAATTGTATCAGGGCTATGGGGAAACTGGGTCCCAAGTAAATCAGATATATGGTCATTTTAGGTGTTAAGGGCCCCAGCAAAGGCAGGGGTGCTTCCTTGGTGGCTCAGCGGTAAAGAATTCAGCTGCAATGCAGGAGACACGAGTTCAATCCCTGGGTGGGGAAGATCCCCTGGAGGAGGAAATAAATGGCAACCCACTCCTGTATTCTTGCCTGGAAAATCCCATGAACAGAGGAGCCTGCAGGGCTACAGTCCATTAAGTTGCAAAACAGTCAGGCATGACTTAGCAACTTAACAACAACAAAGCAAAGGCAGGGGATCTACAGAGTTAGCTGATCGACCATATGACGAAATCTTACCTCACCTTATCAACCACAGGAGCCCCAGCAGAGGCAGCAGGGAAGATGGAAACCAGCCTTTCGGCTAATACCATCTCTGCTTCTTGGGTACAATATAAACTTGTCAGTTACCTCTGGTGCCATTTTCTCATTGATTCCTACGTGTCCCAGCCCTCTGGAATAAACTCCTTTATGACTGGTCCTAACAGGAAAACAGTACTCAAAGCAACGCAGACCTGATCTCCAATGCATATCAACTCTGTATCCCAAGAGGTACATGACAGAATCTCGGGTATCTAACACTGCAAAGTGCAAGGAGTGAGCAAGGCGACAAAGAAAGTGTGAACGTGAAGGCATGGGAAGAGCAGGGATCTGAAGTGTCAAACTGCTGTTGTCAATTCTTCCCCTTAATCCCTGACCTATAAAAACTGACGTAAGCACAAGTGGAATCCAAGAGCAGAACCTGAAGAGTAACCCTCCTTTTTCACCCAGTCAGTGAGTAACTCCAGAAGGAACCAAAACACCTTCTTTTTGACAGAAACAGAGTGAAGCTGCAGAACCCTACACCGTTAGAAGCGCTTCCAAATGGCTTATGGGCAGACCTCCCATGCTGCACTGTTTAAACCGCCTTCCAAAAAGCAATTCATTCTGAAGCACATTACTTATCTCTACCCCAGGCCTAGATATTTTCTCCCCATGTATAATTATAAGGAAATACACTTATTTCTGTTGGCTGGAATTCAGCCAAACATACTCAAGCAGCATACTTTCAGCGGAAATCAAACTAAAATCACAGGCTCAGTGAATACATATATATTGTTTGTGCTTCTAGTGAGGTAAATGGGGAATAGGAACTAACTTGGTAACCAGAGTATGTACACCCACTCCTATTCAGACTAAAGCAGGTGAGTTTAACCCAGCATGAAGTTAGTCACATGGTTTATAGAAGCAAGCATGAAACACACAGTGTTAAGGAAGAAGATTTTAGAAGGCTGCCAAAACCAAAATCCAGGTGAAGTAAGCTTTAGTCCTGAGGGAGATCTTGAGCGGAGAGAACTGGAGCTGTGACCGGAACTGTGCCTGCTATTGGCTCCAAGCCTATGATCCCTCCCCTCAACCCCAACCCCTTCCTGTTTTCACATAAAGGGGAAAAACCCATTTAGCACACCAGAGTGACAGCAAAGGGAGATGAGAACATAGGGGAAAGGTCAAATCCTGTTAAAATGTATATAACATTCTAAAAATTTCAGAGCAGTTAGCAGCGTGTCTCAGAACTCATGCAGACCCAGGCTGGAAATCCAGCTTCACCACAAACTACAGGTTTCACAAGTTACTTAACTTCTCTAAGCCTCACTTTACTGTCAAACATTTTTTTCTTTCTGCTCCTTTCTGATGGCACTGCGGTGGGATCTTAATTCTCCATCCAGGGACGGAGCCCGCACCCATTGCCATCGAAGTGCAGTCTTACACTGGACTACCAGAGAAGTCTTTGTTAAACATTTGTTTTTATAAACAGTAATATCTCGAACACCAGATGAACCATTCCTACTTAACGTGGTACATGCTGGGGAGCACTGTAGATTTTTGAGAGATCAGCAGGAGATAAAAGATAATGAGTTAAATTTTAGGGAGCTTATATTATGTTGGCAGTGGTGAGTAACAAGTATTAAAGCTGAAAAGAACAAAAATTTGGGAAGCAGCTACTGGAATCAAATTTTCTACAAAGATTAAGGTAATATATAAGGTAGTAAAAAAAATCTTATTTCATTCCTAGAATTCTATTTCATTTTCTTTTAATGAAAGACAATGAATTCCAGTATCTATTTTTCCACTAATGCCCTAAGTGACTGCGTGTTAGTCACTCTGACTCTGTGGGACCCTATGGACTATAGCCCCCCAGGCTCCTCTGACCATGGAATTCTCTAGGGAAGAATACTGTACTGGGGAGCCATTCCCTTCTCCAGGGCCTCTTCTCGATAATCCTGGTATCTCACATTGCAGGCAAGCTCCTTACCATCTGAGCCACCAGGGCAGCCCACAATGCCCACCTGCTCTCATTCCAGAACCCTCAGCAGTCACTTATCAGTGTCCGCTCTTGATTCTTTAGCACTTTGTTATGACAAGTAATACAAAATCTTCAAATCCCCTATCTTTCTAGATCATAAGTAACACTGGCTATTCTGCAAGTGGCAAGGAAGACACACAAAGTGCTTAGCAGAGGGTGTGGCAAATATATGTGCATTTTCACACACTATCTGCTAAATAAATGTTTTAAAAAAGTAACTCAGAGCTATTATTGAGATTAAGGAGACAGACATAGTGTGTTCTCAGTAAATATTATAAATGAATAAATGTAACATACCTATTTGAAACAAATTATTTACATCAAAACATAGCAATACAATTTATGATCTACGAGGAGCAACTAGAGTTGGACATATGCTCAGAAAGTGTTAACATTCAGCTTTCAACTCTTCTGAAGAGCTCCAGAAAAGGTCGCCTGCCTGATAAGAAGGGGCAGAAAACTATTAAAAGGTAACCTATAAGCAGCACTTGCCTAGGAGCAGAGTCCTACTTAGTCCTCACTGCCAGAGACTAACCAAGCACTCTGGGCAAGTCACCTTTCTACTTCTCCACTCCCTCTTCCATAAAGTGAAGATCTTTCCATCTCTCTGATTCCATGAGAAAGAAGGAAGAAACCAAATAGGTTTTCTAAAGTAGTATTTCCCAGTCAGCCAAGATCAACTTTTGATTTTTGCCATATCTATATAACACAGCCACTATCATTTTTCTTTAAAAGAACTTTTAAAAATTTAGCTTCACCTTAAGCAATAAACCTATTAAAGCTATTTTATACAGGTTAGTTAACTTTTCTAACCAGTATAAAATAAATGTACTATTAAAATGTAAATATTCATTCAAAGATCCCTTAAAATCAGCTTGTATACCCACATTTTGGCAAATAGTAACCTATTATAGGTTACTCATAACTTAAAAAAATTTAAAGAACACAAATTAAGTAAAAAATAAATGTAATTTTATGTTTCCACAATAATCTAAGCATTAATCTTAACAAATCAATATTCAGTTCTTAAACTATAAGAGATAATACTTTTAATATAATGTGGGTCACCAAGAATCGAAAATAGAATTGATTCCTTCTTAATCTACATAATCTTCATTTGAATTAGGATTTTGCTTCCTTTAACCTTAAAAGTCTTTAATTTCACCCTTGAGTATTTAAATTCAGAATAAAACAATAAGAAAAGCAATTACTTCTTTCTTGAAACCAAGAAAAAGAAAACAAAAAGATCAAAATTAAACACTGTTTATAAGCAATGAAAGTGCTCTTCTTCACCTTGCTCAATGCATGATAAAACAAATGAACCCACTTAACTCAGAATTTAGAAAGCAGCACTCCTGGGTCTCGAGTTTTACTGGTCAATAAAGTGTCCTTGATCTAAATGATTCCAACTATTTCACATCCAAATCTATCAGTAATCAAGCGAATGAACACACAGTTGTACTTGGCTGACACCTCTCTTCAGTGGGTGGCCAAGATACACAACCGAGGGCCACGGCTCTTCAGAACTCTTAGGGGTCAAAAAATGTACTAAGTTCAGTGATGATCCTTTGAACAGCAGTGAACATAAAGACAATTTTTTGATGTACTTATAATGTCTAATGAGACTGGTGGCCATCAGTTAAAACTCACTAGGTTATTTTAAAGCAAAAGTGACAAACCCAGGCCTAATTTTAAATTTGCCAGTCTTTGATAGATAGCAATTAGCTGACTGAAAAAAGAGTGGGAAAAATAATATGTATCTATAAATATCTGTGATACCATATCCTTGTGACACGATCTCTAAAATTTATCATAGCAGTGTCCTCCAAGGCCATTTCTATAAGCCATCTTTTTTTCCCACTCAGGCTAACAGACAAGGGGATTTTTGCTATATTAAACACTAAAAACCAGAGAAAAATCAAATATCTATTAAAGTATCATAAAGCAGAAGAGCAAATTTTTAAAGGACCATGCACTGTTACAACTGAGAAATAAAGGTTCCGCAAATGCAAGCTTAAGAGTATGATTTACACCTGATTCATCATCTCTGTACTTCCTGTAGCTCCTGTCTTATAAACAGCATGTGCTCAAACTATTTGTTGAACTAACAGACCAAAGAATAAAATTTAACACCTTCACAGCAATGAATTATCAGTAAATAGAAAAGCCCAGAAGAAAATCCAAGAATTGAGTCTCCTAATCACCATGTCAAAATGTACGTAACTACAAAAGCTCAGTCAGAAATCTGGCCATATTTCTCCTGATAAACCAACCCCTGGACCAAGATATTCATTCTAATTAAACATGTGAGAAGTTTTAATAAAGTCAGAATTCATTTAACTGGCTAAAGCCAAACACTTTACCTATAGGTAATACATTCTTACATGAGTTAATTTACAGAAAACTGATTCCATAAAATGAAATATAGGGACTTCGTTGGTAGTCCAGTGGTTAAGATTGCGTGCTTCCACTCCAGGGGCCGTGGGTTTAATCCCTGGTCAGGGAAGATCTAAGATCCCTCATACCTCAGTTCAGTTGCTCGGTTGTGTCCGATCTTTGCGACCCCATGAATCGCAGCACGCCAGGTCTCCCTGTCCATCACCAACTCCAGGAGTTCACTCAGACTCATGTCCATCCAGTCAGTGATGCCATCCAGCCATCTCATCCTCTGTCCTCCCCTTCTCCTCCTGCCCCCAATCCCTCCCAGCATCAGAGGCTTTTCCAATGAGTCAACCCTTCGCATGAGGTGGCCAAAGTACTGGAGTTTCAGCTTTAGCATCATTCCTTCCAAAGAAATTCCAGGGCTGATCTCCTTCAGAATGGACTGGTTGGATCTCCTTGCAGTCCAAGGGACTCTCAAGAGTCTTCTCCAACACCACAGTTCAAAAGCATCAATTCTTCGGCGCTCAGCCTTCTTCACAGTCCAACTCTCACATNCCAAAGTACTGGAGTTTCAGCTTTAGCATCATTCCTTCCAAAGAAATTCCAGGGCTGATCTCCTTCAGAATGGACTGGTTGGATCTCCTTGCAGTCCAAGGGACTCTCAAGAGTCTTCTCCAACACCACATTTCAAAAAGCATCAATTCTTCTGTGCTCAGCCTTCTTCACAGTCCAACTCTCACATCCATACATGACCACAGGAAAAACCATAGCCTTGAGTAGACAGACCTAGTTGGGAAAGTAATGTCTCTGATTTTTAATATGCTATCTACCTTATGATTAAACATCTTATTTTTTCTACTCCACCATTTCTTAGGAAGCAGTAACAAATTCAATACTCTTGATTGATTCTTCAAAATTATCATTAATTGTCTCAATATTTCAGCACCTTTTCTTTTGAAATTCATTCCAAGAACTTTAATGGTAAGATTTGAAACTATACTGATATTAGCTATTTACCTTTTCCCATTGTATTCAGTTATTAGTGCTCCTGATTGTAATTTTTCATTCCATTCTGCCAACATTTCAGAGACTTCAATTAAGCTGTTGATGATTCTCTCAATTCTTTGACCTTGCAGGTCTTTGTACACCTCAAGTAGCTTTGATGTCTACATTTATAGTTAAATCCAACCTTAGTTCTCACCGTTGTTTAAAATCACTCTATCTCTAAGCTCTTTTACCTAGAAATGATAACAACCACCTAATGTAATTTCCTTTCTCTTTCTTCACCACTCTTCATTATTTATTCTTCTCAATTTTCAAAATATTCTTAGCACCTGTCTTATTTAATTGCCTTTCAAACACTTTTTACTGCTGACACAGGTCAACCACTTTTGGGGGGGGGCTTAAACGTACTGTTTTATTTCATTCTTATCTTCTGTGTGTTTGTCACTCAGTAGTGTCTGACTCTGCGACCCATGGATTGTTGCCAGGTTCCTCTATCCATGGGATTCTCCAAGCAGTTATACCTGAGTGGGTTGCCGTTTCCTCCTCCAGGGGATCTTCTCAACCCAGGGATTGAACTTGGGTCTCCTGAATTGCAGGCAGATTCTTTGCCATCTGAGCTACTAGGGAAGCCCATTCTTATCTTTGGTTACTGGATTCTGAAGGGAGGGAAAAAAAAGTCTTTAGTAGATTGAATGACAGATGTATCCTCTCACAATATTTTGGCTCTTTTGCCTCTCATAAATTCCTTTATTAAATTCAAAATTATGGTTTACATTCTGAAAATATTAATTCACAACTTTTGCTCTGTCTTCAGTCCCACAAATCCATCTGACTTCTTAACACTGCAAAAAATAGTGAATATTGCTTTACGAAGAATATTAAGTCAACTGTTAAAGTTCTTTCAAACTATACTTTTAGTACCTTACTAATACCTAGAACTTTCTCCACTTGTCTCTCCCATTAGATCTTTCCTTGAAGAAGTGGTGGTTTAATTGTCTCCCACATAAATCATAGTAATAATTCTCTATTACTATTCCCAGTCAAATCGCTGCTTCCCAATGATGATTTATGCCTTCCTTCTTTATTAGATTATCAAGGTTGTTCCTTTCTGATGGAATGCTCTTTTTCCCCTTCTAATTATACAAATAACACCATCTTAAATTTCCTGACTAATGCCAGTTCTATGAAGTCTTTTATAATCTTTCCTATTGCAAAATGCCTCTCTTTTTCTCTGAACACATTTAATATTTTTGTTTTCTATTTATGAAATTTTACATGTGATGTTATATGTGCTGTGCTGTGCTTAGTCCCTCAGTCATGTCAGACTCTTTCTGACCCCATGGACTGCAGCCTGCCAGGCTCCTCTCTCCATGGGGATTCTCCAGGCAAAAACACCGAAGTGGGTTGCCATGCCCTCCTTCAGGGGATCTTCCTTACCCAGGGATTAAACCCAGATCTCCCACATTGCAGGAGGATTCTTTACCAGCTGAGCTACCAGGGAAACCCATGATGTTATAAACATGTTTAAATATTTTATATTTAAAAACCAGACTCTCTGCCTCTCTACCATGTATCCTTCTTTAGCTGATGGGTAATTTCCCTTTGGGCTTCCCTCGTAGTCCAGTGGTAGAGAATCAACCTGCTAATGCAGGAGACATGGATTTGATCCTTGAGTCAGGAAGATGCCCTGGAGGAGGAAATGGCAACCCACTCTAGTATTCTTATCTGAACAATCCCGTGGATGGAGGAGACTGGCAAGCTACAGCTCATCAGGGTCACAAAAAGAGTTGGACATGACTTAGTGACTAAACAATAATTATTTTCATTTAGCATAAAGTGTAAGTAAATATTATTGTGAAGTATTGTGTGTGAATTGTTTCACACATAGAAAGATCTTAAATATTTAAAATTATTTAGGCAAAGTAATAGTATGCAAATGCCACATTTAGTAACTGTAGCTTTAAATTCCAAATGTGCAATAAAACTAGTTGAAGTATAAAATATGGATGATAATTGGGCTGATGATTAATCTTTCATTCTGAAATACTTAATAACTACTTTCATGAATGATAGGAATCACCTGGTGTTATTTTTCAAGTAGTAAAAGAGAGACGTAACTATAATTTCTTATCTTTATTGAAATTCTTTTTAAGTTTGGTTCCAGAGATTTATCTAAGAGCCAAAGGTTATTATTTTGTTTCAAAATTTGGATTGACCATAGTCTTTAAGTACATAGAGGAGCAGACTTGAATGCCGTTGCACTTGTTCTGTTCTGCTCTTAATGGGAAGAGGAGCCAATTAATGTGTCTACTATATTTCTTAGATTGTGACATATGTGGTTTCTGTACTGTGGTAGGCAGAATTCTAAGATGCTCCCTGGTGACTCACATTGTTATATAATATTCTTCCTTTGACTCTCTGTTGTTTGGCACCTGTAAAAGTGATGAGAGTTTATTCCTGTGATTGCATTACCTTGCATGGCAAAGCTGTAGGGCTTTTGCAAATGCAATTAGGGTAAACAGTCTTATGCTTGGAACTAGGTGTGCTTTCTGCTAGGCTTTTGACAGTGTGGGGTGAGGTGTTAATCAAATTAAGAGTTGGATTGGGTTTCAGTTTGTGGTTGATAAGGTTATTTATCATTGTCTTCAGGTTCTTTAGTGGTTTAAGGTGTATTTAAGGTGGGGCTGGCTTGCCAAGGTTCTTTCTTACCCTTTAACTCCTACTCTACCATTCCAGCTTTCAGCTCTTGTTTACACTTTGCTTTTGTCTTAGACCTGCAACATGGCCCTGATCTGTGGTGTTTCTGTGAGATGTTCCTGATGTAGCTCATTCCTACTCATGTGCTTTTTTCCATTCCAGAAGTAAAATGACTCTTTTGGTAAAATGATCTCAGTTCGTGTTTATTAGTACCCTGAGGATGATAATATTTTTGGCATTTCCCTAAGAGTTTAACACTTTCAATTTTCCTGTGTTTTTAATAAATTGTTAATATAAACTCTGTGAGGAGTCGACAAGAATGACGATGATCCTGCCAGTCAGAAGGTGATAAAATGACTTTTAGTGATACGGATAATAGGAATTGTTCTGCCTAGTGTGATTTATTTGTGATTTCAGCTTTTATGCTGAAGGGAATACTTCCCATGTGCTTCACCTGACATCCTGTTCTTCTTCTTAAGTATAATTCTAAGAAATATCATCTTTTAAAAATGCTTGTCTCCCTTATAGGGCTTATCTTTACTATAAACCCAGATATGCCATGTAAATCAGCAATGAGTTGGCCACAGTTACCTGATTCTGAAAGTTTTCTTTATAGAATCACCAGCTTTCATCCAAGCAACCCCCAATATTTTAAGGAAATAACTGAGAACTTTTACTTTCAAATTTTTTCAGTTTTACATCAGTCTTGAATGCTTAAAGGAGGCATCACATTCTCCTAATATTTTTCTTCTTTGAATTTTAGGACAATAAAAATTCTCTCAGGGGTACTGCAACCCACAGCAATAAGTCAGATCATGCATTACTGCCTTAGGATTTATACCTGAGGTGCTGTCTCTGACACACCATAGAGCATATTGAAAAAGGGCAGAAAATAAGAATATTGAAAGATTGACAATAAAGTCACACTATTAATTGAGTTTTCCATTAGCCACCAGAAAACTAAAGATGGAGCCCCCATTCTTATTCCGTATTAACTCAAGTTAAAGATGCTATTTGAAACCATCTAGGTGGCTGAGGAACAGACTGTCTCCATACTTTGCTAATAGTTGAAATTAAGAGATGTACTTGAATTCATTTAAGATATGTCAGTTTTCTTGATGCAGGCTTCTAGCTCTGGCATTGTCTTCCTTACTGAGTGGGCTCCTTGCCCTTGTTCAGCGGTCACTGAGGCAGGTGATTATACTTTTGACAATCAGTCATCTGGATGTTATACCCAGGGAGAGGAGAAAATGAGACACTGCACACAAACCTAGCCACTACCTCACGTCCCTGGTTGCTCATTGGTGAAGCATTCACCTGCCAATAGGAGACACTGGTTCCATCCCTGGGTCAGGAATACCCCATGGAGAAGATGATGGCAACCCACTCCAGTGTTCTTGCCTGGGAAATCCCATGGACAGGGGAGCCTGGTGGGCTACAGTCATGGGGTCACAAAAGAATAGGACATGACTGAACAACAACATCCACTTTATCAAGTAGCTCATAGCATAGCTTCTTTTGTCATCCTCAACAAATGAGTTACTTTTAAATACATTGTCAGGTTTATATTTTTCCTAACTACTCTCTAAATAATCTTATAATTCCTCTTGTAACTTTCTAATAATTTCTTAGATTTGGAGGGGTGGGGAGCAATGAGGAATTGAGAGTGGGGGCTACATAATAGTGTTTACACTTCTTTCTCAAAATTAATTTACCTTTCTTTTAGAATTGTTTTCTATATAAGAAAAATGGATCATCCATGTGATCCTGTTTGTAGTTATTGCTAAACAATATTGTCCTCTTCATTCATATTATCTTTTATGTATTTATAATGAGTTCAAGAAGAGTATTTTGAAAGAACATGTTGGTCTCACATTTCTATAAATAAAGTCCAAATGTTTCCTGATTCTCATTTATCTCGGGAATAAATTGGTTCAACAAAGTTATGCAGATTTCCCCATTTATATTACCATGTCTCCTAGTATCTTATATCTTATTTTTTTATATCCAAGGTTATTGCCACCTTTATGGTTCAGTAAGTGAAGGCAGCCTTATTCAGAATTTCAATAAGGACATCAAGGGAACATCTAGACTCTCTTGAAACCATAGTTGCATTCATCTCCCAGTAATAGCCAATCCATCATAAAGGCTTGTCCTATCTGACCTCATATATGTCTTGTCTTGGGAATTCCAGATTGGCCTGGTAGTTTGTCTGAGTCTCTTGCCATTCTTAGGTAAAACTATGAGGACTATTAGAGTTATTGTCAAATCAGGATTTAAAAGACATAAACTTAGTCTTTACCTAATTTTATAAGCTTTCCTGTTTTAATTTCAGAGATGAAAACTGTGACAGAGAATATAAACATTCATCATGGAAAAAAGAAAAGCAAAATAAGGTTTAAATGACTTTGTTGATTCCAAACTATATTTTAGCTACAGGTTAATTACCATATTAATGAATTTAATTGAATCATTATTTCCTTCAAGTGGGTTTATGTGTGTAACCAGCTTTACTAAAAAAAAAAAGAAAATGAATAATTATCAAGGTTAAATAAATAGACAAATACTGTGAGGTAAAACAGAGTTTGAGTGTCTAAATTATTTGGTGTGATCACACCCACTGACAACAAAGCTCTCTTCTTTGCATGAGTGATTAGGCAGGATGCCATTTAAACTACACGGTGCTAAATGAAATGGACTTTTGTTTTTATTCCTGGCAAATGTAATTTAAGTCAGATGATTTAGTAATGAACAAGAAAAATAAAAAGACAAAAATAATGACAATAATGTTTCAGTGCCTTGATTAATACTTGTGGTGGTTCTATTCATCATATTGAAGTTAAAACTATCAGAATATCACTTCATTTTGTTCCGTGAGAATTGAGGCTAAAGTCTTTTAGACAGAACAACAATTAGAAGATCATGCCTGCAGGATACAGGATGCTTGGGGCTGGTGCACTGGGATGACACAGAGAGATGATATGGGGAGGGAGGTGGGAGGGGGGTTCAGGATTGGGAACTCATGTACACCCGTGGCGGATTCATGTTGATGTATGGCAAAAACCAATACAGTATTGTAAAGTAAAATTTAAAAAAATTAAAAAAAAAGAAGATCATGCCATGTAATCTCTGCTTGAGGATAACTGGAAGAGACTTAGAAGCAACAGAAAGGAACTCTACTAGATAGGATGGTTATTTGTTAAGGGAAAAGCAGTTCCATTGATTTATTACAGGTGGTGAAGAATTTCAGTTCAGTAGGAACATGCAGGAATGATGTTTCTTCTAACACAAGAGTAGTCTAGGATTGACTCAAGGTCATGGACAGGAAAGGCCATCCTTTCCTTGCACAGTGACAAAAGGAACACTTTCAAATGTATTTGAGTTTGGAGATCGATGAGGAGAAGCTCAGACACTGCTTATTTGGATAATTTTTTTTAAAGTTTAATGATAAATGTTAAAACCTTAAAAACATTGTCTAAACAGATAAAAAATCTAATCATAGTGCTAAAGAGACTACCCTGACAAATGAGAAAATGCTTTCATCAAAGACATTTAGAACACATTTTATGTATTCACAAACATTGGTGAAATTCTTAGAGTTAAAAAAAAAGTTTTATTATAAAGGTATTTTATTATTTGAAGTGGTTCTTCTCAGTAGTCTAAAGGTTTGTGATATTTCAGAACACTATAAATTACTAAAATTCATCAGCTCCAACACTGGAGTCAAGAAGGTATTACAGTTGAATAAATCTTTAGTAAGTGCATTGAATTAATGTTAGCCAAAACTCCAAACTTGTGCATTGAAAGCTTTAATTACATTACCTTCAGAGTATGATTTCTGAGGAAATATCCATGTTGATACAGACTTTACAATAGCATATATTCTTAGGATTTCATTTGGATACATTACCAGCTTTCAAACTGTATGAAATAGAGTTTATGTCTTTTGAGGTTTTTTTTTTTTTTTTAAGTTTTGACTTCCTACGTTAAAAGAGGTTGAAAATAACTACGTAAATAGGATCCAGCTGAATAATATATGTACTTTTTTTTTATTCCTAAGGGTCACATTCATGACATACCACTGAATTTATGTTAAAATATTGTTCTGAGAGGAGTGTTGACATAAGATAATGTGATTTATGCTTCCCATCCATCATATTGACAGATTTTAGACAGATGTCGCTGTTTGTCAAACATGGTACAAAACAAGGCAAAACCTCATAATATCATTAGAACAGTTTGCCTTTATCACCATCTCATCCATCTTTCATTCCTATGAAAATTTTAGCTTTAGAAATATTGATTGATTCAATAGGAAACTTTAAAATATGTTTTTGTTAAACAATTTTCCCCTGAAGACACTTAACACTTGTCACTCAGTTGTCATTCAAATATAGTGTGATATTTTAATATTAGTCAAATAAATATATAAAATGTATTACTTATGAACAGAATGAACATGTCTTGAGAGATTTTGTTTAAATAAATGAAACAAAATAAATACCAGGGAAACAAATGTCCATCAAGTGATTTTTTTTTTNTTGCCCTTGTTCAGCGGTCGCTGAGGCAGGTGATTATACTTTTGACAATCAGTCATCTGGATGTTATACCCAGGGAGAGGAGAAAATGAGACACTGCACACAAACCTAGCCACTACCTCACGTCCCTGGTTGCTCAATGGTGAAGCATTCACCTGCCAATAGGAGACACTGGTTCCATCCCTGGGTCAGGAATACCCCATGGAGAAGATGATGGCAACCCACTCCAGTGTTCTTGCCTGGGAAATCCCATGGACAGGGGAGCCTGGTGGGCTACAGTCATGGGGTCACAAAAGAATAGGACATGACTGAACAACAACATCCACTTTATCAAGTAGCTCATAGCATAGCTTCTTTTGTCATCCTCAACAAATGAGTTACTTTTATTTTTTTTTTTTTTAAATTTATTTATTTTTAAATTTAACTTTACAATACTCTATTGGGTTTGCCATACACTTTTAAATACATTGTCAGGTTTATATTTTTCCTAACTACTCTCTAAATAATCTTATAATTCCTCTTGTAACTTTCTAATAATTTCTTAGATTTGGAGGGGTGGGGAGCAATGAGGAATTGAGAGTGGGGGCTACATAATAGTGTTTACACTTCTTTCTCAAAATTAATTTACCTTTCTTTTAGAATTGTTTTCTATATAAGAAAAATGGATCATCCATGTGATCCTGTTTGTAGTTATTGCTAAACAATATTGTCCTCTTCATTCATATTATCTTTTATGTATTTATAATGAGTTCAAGAAGAGTATTTTGAAAGAACATGTTGGTCTCACATTTCTATAAATAAAGTCCAAATGTTTCCTGATTCTCATTTATCTCGGGAATAAATTGGTTCAACAAAGTTATGCAGATTTCCCCATTTATATTACCATGTCTCCTAGTATCTTATATCTTATTTTTTTATATCCAAGGTTATTGCCACCTTTATGGTTCAGTAAGTGAAGGCAGCCTTATTCAGAATTTCAATAAGGACATCAAGGGAACATCTAGACTCTCTTGAAACCATAGTTGCATTCATCTCCCAGTAATAGCCAATCCATCATAAAGGCTTGTCCTATCTGACCTCATATATGTCTTGTCTTGGGAATTCCAGATTGGCCTGGTAGTTTGTCTGAGTCTCTTGCCATTCTTAGGTAAAACTATGAGGACTATTAGAGTTATTGTCAAATCAGGATTTAAAAGACATAAACTTAGTCTTTACCTAATTTTATAAGCTTTCCTGTTTTAATTTCAGAGATGAAAACTGTGACAGAGAATATAAACATTCATCATGGAAAAAAGAAAAGCAAAATAAGGTTTAAATGACTTTGTTGATTCCAAACTATATTTTAGCTACAGGTTAATTACCATATTAATGAATTTAATTGAATCATTATTTCCTTCAAGTGGGTTTATGTGTGTAACCAGCTTTACTAAAAAAAAAAAGAAAATGAATAATTATCAAGGTTAAATAAATAGACAAATACTGTGAGGTAAAACAGAGTTTGAGTGTCTAAATTATTTGGTGTGATCACACCCACTGACAACAAAGCTCTCTTCTTTGCATGAGTGATTAGGCAGGATGCCATTTAAACTACACGGTGCTAAATGAAATGGACTTTTGTTTTTATTCCTGGCAAATGTAATTTAAGTCAGATGATTTAGTAATGAACAAGAAAAATAAAAAGACAAAAATAATGACAATAATGTTTCAGTGCCTTGATTAATACTTGTGGTGGTTCTATTCATCATATTGAAGTTAAAACTATCAGAATATCACTTCATTTTGTTCCGTGAGAATTGAGGCTAAAGTCTTTTAGACAGAACAACAATTAGAAGATCATGCCTGCAGGATACAGGATGCTTGGGGCTGGTGCACTGGGATGACACAGAGAGATGGTATGGGGAGGGAGGTGGGAGGGGGGTTCAGGATTGGGAACTCATGTACACCCGTGGCGGATTCATGTTGATGTATGGCAAAAACCAATACAGTATTGTAAAGTAAAATTTAAAAAAATTAAAAAAAAAGAAGATCATGCCATGTAATCTCTGCTTGAGGATAACTGGAAGAGACTTAGAAGCAACAGAAAGGAACTCTACTAGATAGGATGGTTATTTGTTAAGGGAAAAGCAGTTCCATTGATTTATTACAGGTGGTGAAGAATTTCAGTTCAGTAGGAACATGCAGGAATGATGTTTCTTCTAACACAAGAGTAGTCTAGGATTGACTCAAGGTCATGGACAGGAAAGGCCATCCTTTCCTTGCACAGTGACAAAAGGAACACTTTCAAATGTATTTGAGTTTGGAGATCGATGAGGAGAAGCTCAGACACTGCTTATTTGGATAATTTTTTTTAAAGTTTAATGATAAATGTTAAAACCTTAAAAACATTGTCTAAACAGATAAAAAATCTAATCATAGTGCTAAAGAGACTACCCTGACAAATGAGAAAATGCTTTCATCAAAGACATTTAGAACACATTTTATGTATTCACAAACATTGGTGAAATTCTTAGAGTTAAAAAAAAAGTTTTATTATAAAGGTATTTTATTATTTGAAGTGGTTCTTCTCAGTAGTCTAAAGGTTTGTGATATTTCAGAACACTATAAATTACTAAAATTCATCAGCTCCAACACTGGAGTCAAGAAGGTATTACAGTTGAATAAATCTTTAGTAAGTGCATTGAATTAATGTTAGCCAAAACTCCAAACTTGTGCATTGAAAGCTTTAATTACATTACCTTCAGAGTATGATTTCTGAGGAAATATCCATGTTGATACAGACTTTACAATAGCATATATTCTTAGGATTTCATTTGGATACATTACCAGCTTTCAAACTGTATGAAATAGAGTTTATGTCTTTTGAGGTTTTTTTTTTTTTTTTAAGTTTTGACTTCCTACGTTAAAAGAGGTTGAAAATAACTACGTAAATAGGATCCAGCTGAATAATATATGTACTTTTTTTTTATTCCTAAGGGTCACATTCATGACATACCACTGAATTTATGTTAAAATATTGTTCTGAGAGGAGTGTTGACATAAGATAATGTGATTTATGCTTCCCATCCATCATATTGACAGATTTTAGACAGATGTCGCTGTTTGTCAAACATGGTACAAAACAAGGCAAAACCTCATAATATCATTAGAACAGTTTGCCTTTATCACCATCTCATCCATCTTTCATTCCTATGAAAATTTTAGCTTTAGAAATATTGATTGATTCAATAGGAAACTTTAAAATATGTTTTTGTTAAACAATTTTCCCCTGAAGACACTTAACACTTGTCACTCAGTTGTCATTCAAATATAGTGTGATATTTTAATATTAGTCAAATAAATATATAAAATGTATTACTTATGAACAGAATGAACATGTCTTGAGAGATTTTGTTTAAATAAATGAAACAAAATAAATACCAGGGAAACAAATGTCCATCAAGTGATTTTTTTTTTTCTTAGCAAACCTTAAACGCTGGTGATAAAATAGCAACCCGTCCAACTCTCTGAAATTCTCTTTTAAACATTCAGACAGTGGTTTATGTATATAAGCTGAATCTCTTTTTTTGTGATACGCACAAATGTGCATTAATAAATCACTAAATGTATAGTATCAGGCACATGAGGCAGGTTGTAGAACGTTTGAAGCCATCTTTTATGAATAGCAAATACCTATGTCATTTGTTATATAACACAACATCAGAAAGGTCATTCATAAGACACTAGAAACAATTTTCTTTGCTTTAATTTGTATTACTTTTGCCTTATAATCATTTTAGCTCCACATACATAGGGTACATGTACAAACCTTTGTATAACTCTTGCTTCAGATTTTAGATTGGGTTTTCATATGGAGAAGTTTCATTATACTAACTGGGTGTTCACAGATTTATCCAATACAACTCAAGGAAGCAGAATATTTTCCTACTCTCTATGAGGGCTATCAATCTTGGAAACCTTTATCAATTACTGCTTTCATGTAATGCTTGGTATAAACAGTACTTTATTGGTCTCTGAAGATCATATAAAAAAGGCTTGTGAGTTGGACTAAGCTTTCCAGTTGATTACATTTTAACTGAAAAAACATGTGCAAGTGTAGTCTGGAAGTTTTAATAACAATTTGAGTTAGCATAGTATCAGATGAATATATAAACTAATTACACTAAAGCTTTACTTACAAGTGTGATACATAGAAAGTAGCAGTGGTTTTATCTAGAATAACTATTAAAATGTAGATTTCTTAGAAACTGAATCAAATAACCCCAAATAGCTGTTTGAAAATCACAGTCATAAGGAAAGAAAATATTAAACCCTTCTATGACTAGAATTTAGTTCTCTGTGACTAAACAATTAGGGCCATCAAATTCTGAGGTTCAGTATTAGAGGTTTTCCCTTGTATACAGACCTCAGGAATCTTCATCTCAAACTAGCATTCCAGACACCTTGCTACCAGAAGTACCTGGAAGAAGACTTTTCAAATATTAAAATTAAAAAATACAGAAATGCCTAATAGGAAGTAGTATCTATATTACTATCAGAACAGACAGGCAGTTATGTTTGAAGGCAGACTAATTGCCTTAATGGGGGCTTATTGTTTGAGTACATGGAATATACTGAAAAAGTAGAAATGTATCAATAAATGCACCACCAATTATCATGGATATAGAGTGTACATAAGAACATATTAGAATTCAGAATGTCTTTTATTTTCCCCAAAGATAAACTGCTCTTGACTGTAAGTCACCATTATGAAGCCCACCCATATCCTGTCCCTTCCAGTGTTTCTACTTCCAGAGATAACTTCCTCTAACCCAAGTCTTGATTTACTCATGGCTTCTGCTATCTCAAAATATTGCTCCTCAGTGTGTGCTTCTTTTTTCAGCATTATTGTATTTATTAAGAAAATGTATAGGGTATGTTGAATGCTTACTTCGTACCAAGCACATCTATCTACATGGTCTCATTTACTATAATTAGTGTTTTGAGTCAGAAACCTGAGACTTAATAAAGTTAACTAACATGCCACATATCACAAATGTAATATTGCTGAACATATGTCATTGATTCCAGATTTAGTGCTTAACCTCAACCAGCTTTTTCTTGTCACAGTATGTTCTTTCTTTCTTTGTCTGTCATAGAAAGGACAGAATATGTTTGGACACTACTCAGAAGAGAATTGATATTAAAGAGATTTTGTTAACTGAACTATGTTCATTGGCCAGAAAAGACCTACAGATGGCTTTCACCAGTCCAATCAGTTGTCACCTGGAAAGTAAGTTCACAGATTTCAAGACATGATATCCCATTTGTAAAGCTCACCTTCACACAGCTGATGTAACACAGATTCAGAAGAAAATATAACATGAGATGTTGATTTGAACTGAAATACTTTAGACTCAAGAAAATCCTATTAGTCATTACAGTGTGCATTTAAATTAATCATTTTTACTGCTTTTAATATTGAATTATTTCTCTATTTGTTACATTACTTTTTTCTTTTGAATGACTCTCAGCTTCAGCATCTCATTTTTTATCAATCTTTTGTCTTATAACCTTTCCTCTTCTGTTTTGATCCTTCTGACCTCTTCTTTCAGATTTTGCTTTTAAGTGTTTATCTTGTCTGTAACAAATTTTAGGATACAAAATACTGTGTGCAACTCATGTGTTTTTTAATCTACATTTTTTATTATTATTTGATTTTTTTGCTGTTTAAGCACTTTTAGAAAAGTTTACTGTTTTTCTGAATAGTACTGTAGTTGAATTCTTTGGGTCACTCCTTTGAAAGTGGCTTTTCACATTATTTTCCAAATAATTGCGGGTGTGTGTGTGTGTGTCTGTCTGTATGCGTGCATGTACATTCCTTGTGAGAAGGGAGAGGGAAACAGAATCTGCTCTGTCAACCTGCCACATCCATTTGGGATTTTCCCTTGGCTTTCACATTCATGTACTGGCTCACAGCAAAAACTTCCAGCACACACACTTTTTTTTTTTCCTCCAGCTTCATTTGTAGAGTTCTTTCTATGCAAGTAAGTTAGGTTGTAACGATATGCATTTCTTTAGTTGTGATGTCTAAGTCAGCCATATCTTTATTACCTACAAACTTGTAAGAAATTCACACTTGCAGGCCTTATACTATACCTGCTGAATCAGAAACAATGTGTTTGGGGCCCCGAAACTTGTATTTAAAGAAGTCAAGTGATTTCAGTGCATAGTAAAATATAAGAACTCCTGATAACAACAGAATTAAACTGCAAGGTTTTGTTTCTCTCCTGTCTGATAACTTATTTGTGCTAGAGTGTTTAATATATGTCCTGCTCTTGAATTCTTTCATGTACCCACTCAATACTCTTCAGCTCAGTGCAGCCTCTCAGTTGTGTCCAATTTTTTGTGACTCTATGGATTGCAGCACTCCAAGCTGCATCACCAAACTCTGGGAGCTTGCCCGAACTCATGGAATCCATCACCAACTCCTACAGCCTCTTCAAACTCATGTCCATCAAGTCGTGATGCCATCCAACCATCTTATCCTCTGTCGTCCCCTTCTCCTCCTCCCTTCAATCTTTTCCAGCAACAGGGTCTTTTCCAATGAGTCAGTTATTTGCATCAGGTGGCCAAAATATTGGAATTTCAGCTTCACCATCAGTCCTTACATGTTATCCCTCATCTATTCAAAGATTGAAGGCCATATTTCAAGACAGTGAAACTTGCTTTGGAGAATATATATAGCCTGCTCAAGGTCTAAAGAGACTGTGTCAGCCTTAGGATAGCAATCTCATCAAGGTCTAGATTCTCCCACAGAGTTTGTGTTTGGGGTCATAGCATGTATATTGTCTTATATAACATGAAAGGTTTTTTATTTGTTTGCTCTCTAGTTTTTTCTTATTTCCCTACAACTTCCTTGTAGTTTAAATTAACAGTCCTTGGAGAGAAAATACAATGAAAATAAAAGAATATAAAAGATAAACTTCAAATGCTTGCTATTCAAATCCAAAAGTACAAAGAAAAGAAAAACACCAAGGCACATTTGCTTTTTTTGGATCAACAACTGAAATAAATAGGACTATACTTTAAGCTTAAAGTGGCACAGTATTACAAACTTTTGCCATAAATAAACTTAATATTTAAATAATTGAGTCAAGAATAATAATTTCAAAGTATATTTTAAGGTAAAATTTGTCCATAATATTCATGCATATATCTTGTAAGGTAGTATCTCACTATAGTTAAAATAATACTGATAGTCTTAAGTGAAACCATAAGTAAAATCATGGAATAACCTTTGTTAGCAGAAATGAAATTTTAATAGGTAACTCTTTACGAATAACGAAGAATCATCAAATGGTGTTATTCAAGGAATAACATTTTCCTAGCTAGGATAAGAATGAGGTTAATATCTACTAGTCTATTGATTTAATGAATATTGGAGACTTGGCAGTCTGTGGATTATATTTGTGGAATTGGTAAATAATATATACTTACTAATAATATTAGTAAATAATATATACTTATAATGACCAGAATGTCAGTAGGCTTTAAAAATTGATCAGAGACCTGCTATTTCTTAAGTAACTTTGATGTTAAGACGCTTTGCTTTGTCTTTGAGTCAAAGTTAAAAAAAAAAATCACAATGCTATAAATACTCTTTAATAAATAATAATCATCATAAACTTCTTAGCAGTTTATCCTTTTAAAGCTAATGTTTTCTTGTAACAGAAGTCTTCATAGTCCTTTAGCCATTGATTCATTTCAATAATTAGTAGTGACTTTGATAGTTAATCCTCAAAGCATGAATTTCATATTAATATTCTGACTCTTTTAAGCAGAAAATTAACAAATTTTGTAATCCAAGGGGAGAATGAATTCACAATTATTTGGCATACAAAATGGCTTCCCAGTAACAAATCCATGAATATCTCTCAGTCAAGATTTTTTGTTGGCCATTTATCATTATTAGCTTACTGAGTTTTATTTTAATCCTCCTGTTCACTTTCTCATTCTTTTTTTTTTCCTCTTTCTCCTGTATTTGTTTTTACTACTATTGTTTATCAAGTTAGTTTTCACATGAGATACTTTCAAATCATTAGAAAATATGCAACTACAGTTATATAGAAAATAGTAATTTCTTCCTTAGTACCCTTCACCCCAAAATCTCTTTCTAGACCTTTCAAGTAATAATTGACTACCTTTCCTTGACTGTGGGCTTCCCTGGTAGCTCAGTTGGTAGTGGATCCACCTGCAATGCAGGAGACTCCAGTTTGATTTCTGGGTGGGAAAGACCCACTGAAGAAGGGATAGGCTACTCACTGCAGTATTCTTGGGCTTCCCTTGTGGCTCAGCTGGTAAAGAATCCACCTGCAATGAGGGAGACCTGGGTTCAATCCCTGGGTTAGGACGATCCCCTGGAGAAGGGAAAGGCTACCCACTCCAGTATTCTGGCCTGGAAAATTCCATGGACTGCATAGTCCATGAGGTTGCAAAGAGTCAGGCATGACTAAGCACTTTCATTTCACTTCACTTCCTTGACTGCAGTATGTGCTAGAACCTGTGCCAAGGACTTAACTATCTCATTTAATCTTACAATTTGCTTTTTAAAGAATGTATTATCTTATCCATTTAATGGTAAAGTAATTCATAGTGATTAAATCACATAACTCAGTGTATAATGCTCTTTTTTTTTTTTTGCTTTACAATACTCTATTGGCTTTGCCATACATCGACATGAATCCACCACAGGTGTACATGAGCTCCAGGATTTTAAGTGTGATTCTATTTTAAAAAGTTTTCACAAGACAAATAAATAATTTTTACAAAGAAAATTGTGTACATTTTTCTAAAAACATGAAGAGGCATTTCCAAGTCAACTTCTTTCTGCATTTGTGCAAATTTTTTTTGAGTATAGTTTTCCTNAGGATTTTAAGTGTGATTCTATTTTAAAAAGTTTTCACAAGACAAATAAATAATTTTTACAAAGAAAATTGTGTACATTTTTCTAAAAACATGAAGAGGCATTTCCAAGTCAACTTCTTTCTGCATTTGTGCAAATTTTTTTTGAGTATAGTTTTCCTTTGAGGCTGTTTCTTCAAGTAGCCTCTGCTCTCTGAAAGAAGACAAATTCTTGCTTAAAGCTCTTTGACTTTCATGATATATCCCACTGGGGCCCTAAACTATGAGACTGTTTTTGATAAGACTGTATTACATCATACTAGAAAGGCTGCATCAAATTAAGAATGTCTTACACTATTCTAAGGATTTTACATTTTTTTCTAAGTTTTTACAACTTTTTACATAAAAGAGGATACTCCTAATTTAAAACATTAAACTTTTATTCATTTAAAAATCTGTAGGGCTGTCTTTGATAGAAATGAGAGGCTTAATTGAATTTCAGCTAAAATAAGTCTTCTATCTCTTTTATACTTTACTAGTTAAAACTTAAATTCAGCAATAAAAAGGCCAGAGTAACAATAGTTCCATTTAAGCTGGACAAATAATTATCTCTGCACTGTGAATATCATCAAATCTGAATATTTCATGACATCATTATTGCTATTTTCCATTCCACTTAGTTCCATTCACTGCATTAAAGTGTATTTTTAGCTCCTCTTATGACTATATGAGTTCACAGTGGTTCACTATTTAAATTGCTATGGGAACATTAACCAAGTGAGTGGAAGTCAGAGGGCAAGAATATGGAATAGAAGAGGAAGAAATGTCGATGCAATGTAATGCAGGTGCAAGAGTGTCAGTGCTTACACTATGAGGAAAGGACAGTGAATATGTTGAAGACATGCCATGTTCTTTCAACATTGGCTGTTAGTATTGTAGAAAGTCTACTGGTTTAGATCTAAACTGAGGGCAAAGATCTTTCTCATCTTCAACAGATGAATCAGGGAGTATAACAAGATAGTCTTTCTACTGTTCTCTATATTAACTTCTTCTCTGCTCCACTTATCAGCTGGATGCAGCATATGCATCACTGTATCAACTTCTGATTAGACAGGGCCAATGCTATTAACCTTACATGTTCTGATGGATAGATCAGATAGACACACAGATAGATAGATGGAAATAATACTTTCTAATTGCTAATTATATTTCTTGATATTAAAAAATAAAGAAATCAAACACATCTAAATCAAGACACTATACGTTAGATAGATAAGTAGTTTATTGTAAATATAAAATAATTATTTTTGTTGATATAATTATTTTTTGATACACATCATTGCCTCAGGAGTCCCTCAAAATAAAGTTTCTTCTACTTGCTTAACCATAAAAATACACATATTTTCATTTTAGAAGATAATTGAAGTTGCTCATCAGAGTGACTTTGGATATAGCATGCATGCATGCCAAGGCACTTCAGTCATGTCTGACTCTTTGTGACGCTATGGACCATAGTCCACCAGGCACCTCTGCCCGTGGCATTCTCCAGGAAAGAATACTGGAGTGGGTTGCCATGTGCCCCTCTAGGGATCATACTGATCCAATCCAGGGATCAAACCCAAGTCAGTCGGAAATTTCAGAGATTATTTCTAAATGAAAACAGAGATCTACAAATATTTGGTTAAGCTTTGGAAACTGTTAATACTTCATATCATCATCACATTGCAAAAATGATGTGAACAAAAACTCCCAGATATCCACCAGAACTACTCTTGTTTTCAATGAGTATTGATGTAGGAAGGAATGTAATAGACAAAGGTTAGATTGGGCATGGGATTTCCAGGTGGCACTAGTGGTGAAGAACTGGCCTGTCAATGCAGGACACGTAAGAGACAAAAGATGCAAATTTGATCTCTGGGTTGGGAAGATCCCCTGGAGTGAGGGAATGTCAACCCACTCCAGTATTCTTGCCTAGAGAATCCCATGAACAGGGGATCTGGTGGGCTACAAAAGTCTGCACAAAGTCAGACATGACTGAAGCATCTTAGCAGGCATGCAGACTGATAATGCTTTAGAATTTGTTTGCTTAATAGTGTAGTACATACTTGGTGCATGGTGTAAAAAGAATATTAATTACAAGTAAATTCATCTGCTAATAGAAGTTTTTAATATTAAATAAATCTGAAGTCTCCTTGTAAGAATGATTCATAGCTAAATCTGAATGAGGTAGACAATTATCTTGCTATGGAAGGCATTACTGAAGCTAGATGTCTTAGTTCGTTTGGGCTGCTATAGCAGTAGTGCTATATAGACTGGTTGGATAAATGCACATAGTTATTTTTCACAGTTCTGGAGACTGGGAAGTACAAGATCAAAGTGCTGGCAGTTTCTGTGTCTGGTAAGGATCTGATTCCATAAATGACCCTCCTCTCGCTCTCTTTACATGATGGAAAGATGAGGGAGTTCTATGTCTTTCATCAAAGCACTAATTTCACTCACGAGGGCTTCACCCTCATGACATAATTAACTTTCAAAGACCCTGTCTCCAAGGAACATCACATTGCAGGGTGAAGATTTCAACATATGAAATTTAGGAGAATGAACATGGCTATGTTTAGTTTATAAATATTGTACCTACTTGAAGAATGGCTGGAACATCATTAGTGATCAAGGTGATATGAAAATTTCTCAAGCAACATTAAAAAAGAAAAACACTAAAGAAGATTGTTAACTTGCACTAAAATGTCTATCATGTGTCAAGCAGTTTGCCATAGCTGTTTATTTTAATACTATCTGTAATCCTATGAGGGCTTCCCTGGTGGCTCAACAGAAAAGAATCCACCTTCATTGCAAGAGACAGATATGATACCTGGATCAGGAAGATTCCCTAGAGGAGGAAATGGCAATCCACTCCAGTATTCTTGCCTAGGAAATCCCATTGACAGAAGAGCCTGGAGAGCTACAGTCCACAGTGTCACAGAGTTGGACACAACTGAGCACAGACTCATGTAATAAGTATTAGTTTCTTCACTTTTCAAGTGAAAAGTGGAAGTTTAAGAGCTCCAGTAACTTGTTCAATTTAGTGAGTGCATTGCTAGGAAGTGGCTGCAGCACTGTTCTAGCTGCTGTGGGTCTTGTCCTCCTTCTCACTAGGAGGACTCCTTTAAATAGTTTGGGCACCTGGAGTGAAGAGCCAACTCACTGGAAAAAATTCTAATGCTGGAAAAGATTGAAGATGGAAAAAGAATATGACAGAGAATGAGATGGTTGAATGGTATCATCAACTCAATGGACATGAATTTGAGTGAACTTGGGAGATAGTGAGGGACAGGGAAGCCTGGCAGGCTGCAGTCCATGCAGTTGCAAAGACTCAGACACAACTTCATGGCTGAACAACAACAAAAACAGTATCCCTCAACAAAAGGGAATTGGGTGGAAGAATGCACTTTGATTGAATATTGAAGTGAAAAACTGTAATTTATCAATTTATCATGTGCTTGTTGAGCATATAATGGCCAAGAACATGGTCCCTCCTTGTAAGGATCTTGCTCTCTTATCAAAAGAAACATACATATAAACTCAGTATGAGAACATATCAGGTATTCTGATTACGAATACATGTTTTTATTTGTTTTTTAAAAAAATCATTCTAATGACCACTTAGTGCATTTAGTTTTATTGTAAATACATTCTATGATATCAAACATATTAGTGTTATTGACAATAAAATGATTGTTCTATTTAATGTGAGTTAATAGGGTGACCTCTGGTTTTTCATGAATGTTAATAAGACCCCCTGGATTCCCACAGGAAATAACCAAAGAATTAAAGTAGAAGGATGGAAATTTTGTGACAAGATTGTGTTAGCTCTTTGCCTCCAATCTACTTGGAGGGAAAGAGAAAAGACATTATTTCCTATCACTGATACAATGAGTATTATCAGAAATTTCCTTGGCATCTCAATGCCTATTTGACTTTAAGGCAAATTTTATATTCCCTTCCCCTCTGTTTGGAAATTGAAACATTTCTGTTATTACATTATTTAATTATGGAGTATTACTTGCCTGACTGAAGAAGAAAAGAATATTCTTGTTCATCTGAAAACCAATGTACCCAACATATAATTCTTCTAATTTGAAATAATTATACTATACAAAGTGTGAAGCCATTTATTATATTTGATTCATCACATCAATTTTCCTTTAAATTGTTTAGATTATAATATGCCATGCAAGAATCATTTCTGTAATATGTGACAAAATTTTAAACAAAGAAGCAAAAACGCATGCACTTTATTTACTTCTGAGCAAGTATTTGAACAAAGGAAATTCCCATGTATTTTTACAAGGAAAAATAAGCAGTAAAGGGAACATTGGAGAAGGAAACTATATGAATCCTTTAGGAATATAGAAGCTGAAAATTTGTTAAATCTCCTAATTACTTGCTTTCCAGTTATTTCTACACATTCCAAATTCTAGTAGCAAGAAGTCACACTTAGAATGACTAATTTGGCTTAACCACTCTATTCTTAGACTGGACATAGTTTCAGCTCAGAAGTAAATTACTGAGGTGGAGAATTGCTTATCTTAGGAAATACAGATTGTCTAATTCTGAAGGGAATATATGAACTGAGCAACTAAAATGTTTTTCTGGTAAGCACGTATATTTAAAAGGCATTTAGGTAGATTCCCTGATAGCTCAGTTGGTAAAGAATCCACTGCAATGCAGGAGACCCCAGTTTGATTTCAGAATCAGGAAGATCTGCTGGAGAAGGGATAGGCTACCCTGTCCAGTATTCTTGGGCTTCCCCTGGGGCTCAGTTGGTAAAGAATCTGCCTACAATGTGGGAGACCTGACTTTGATCCCTGGGGTGGGGAGATCCCCTGGAGAAGGGAAAAGCTATCCTCTGGCCTAGAGAATTCCATGGACTGTATAGTCCATGAGGTTGCAAAGAGTCAGACATGACTGAGTGACTTTCACTTTNCTGCCTACAATGTGGGAGACCTGACTTTGATCCCTGGGGTGGGGAGATCCCCTGGAGAAGGGAAAAGCTATCCTCTGGCCTAGAGAATTCCATGGACTGTATAGTCCATGAGGTTGCAAAGAGTCAGACATGACTGAGTGACTTTCACTTTCACTTTAGCTAGATTCATTAAACATTTTAATAAATATCTGATTTTGTGACATCTGAACTAAGTAACAGGAGTAACACCACTGTATTAACAAATACTAGTTATTCTTGCATATTTTAAACCATTTAAGATAGAGAAAAAATATGAAAGCCCAATGTTTCTGGACCTCCCATAAATTATTTGACTGTTCCTCCTGGAAAATCAGCACTATAGCAATATTTAAGAGCATGACGTCTGTGCACGTGTGCTTAGTCACTCAGTAGTGTCTGACTCTTTGTGACCCAGGGACTGTAGCCCACCAGGCTCTTCTGTCCATGGGGATTCTCCAGGCAAGAATACTGGAGTGGGCTGTCATGCTCTCCTCCAGGGGATCTTCCCAACCCAGGGATTGAATTCAGGTTTCCCACATTGCTGGAAGGTTCTTTGCCAGCGCCACCAGAGAACGCAACCCCTAGTGCCTTTGTTCCCATACCTAACCAGCAGTGATTTCTTGGAGCACTAAATTTCTATTATGTAAACTGGGTCTAGTAATGGTTTTCATCTCCTACAGTTTGGGGGAGGACAGATGAGTTTTGGACAGCATCATCTGCATAGCCAGCAACAAGAAGTATCATCAGCCTTTTTGCCTATATTTTACTAAAAAAGGAAATCTCAGACATCTAAATCTATAGTAACAGTAAAATCTATTGTCATTTTCATATCTTCTGTAACACAGCCCAGTCTGATCAGTGAAATCTTTCCTAACATTACCTAAGTTAGCTAAAGTGTATGGATTTAACTATTGGCCAGAAACTCAGGATACTTGTTCTCAGGTCCAGCTTCTGGAAGTGTAAAGTTTAGACCATGACAGTGACATTCCTCTGTTTTCAAATTGAGAAACCTTGGTATCTATAAAACCAGGAAACCTTGATATCTATAAAATCAGGTGACTTTATGGTTCTATGCAGAGGTACCATTACATTGGAATATATAACAGCTTTTGCAGTGAGGCAGGTGAGATGCTACTGTCCAAGTCTAGTGAAGATATACCATGGTAACCAAGACTTCTCTTATGCTTTCTAGAGTACAAAAACCAACCAACCTAACAAACAAAAACCACGAACTTAAAATAATAATTCACCTCAGGAAAAATATGCAAGGAAATGTGAAATATTAAATATTCTCTTGATTACTTTTTAATATTTTCTAGGGTAATTTTATTTGATTTATATTGAAAATGATTCAATTGAACAATTACCATTTTTTATTATAAAAAAGAGTGATTCAATAATTGGACTGGCCACAGTGTATAATTAGAAAAATTATTTTAGAAAAATTAAGTAGCAAATGTATTGAGATCCTAATTAGGCTAGGAAATGACAGACTATAATCCAGAGATCCATTCATATGAGTCAGTCTTCACATTTATTCAAATAATAAAAATGTCTTTAAGTTAAAAAAAATGTTGTGAAAGAACAATGAAAGACTTCCTTCAACTATGTAATTGATTGAAATGCAAAATAAGTTTTAAATAGTCTTCAGTAGAGAGGTATATATAATTATATTATTTTCAGCTTTAGTCAGATAGTTTTTGGTTATATAAAATAATCAGTATGATCCTCTGTACCTGACAGATAATTCAACACTTATTAATTTTGCATTGAAATTCACTTAGAGACACCCATGCAAATGAATAAATACTATGAAGCATCTTTTTCTTATACAGAGGTAGAAAGTCAAAGACTTTTTATATACTCCTACATTCTTTTCTTGTCTTCATTAGATGAAATAAAAATGAACTGTTATATATTGCAGCTACAGAATTCTGAAGAGTGACTAGTTCTACTACCTTTATTCAAACATTTGTTCTCTCCAACACAAAATATAAAAATGTAGAAAACAGTAAAATAAAAGAGTCGTATAATTTTTGCTCTATTGTTTGGTTTCCTGTTGAGACAAATAGTAAATGTCTAATTAACGTATACATAGGACAAGATGCTTTTTTCCCTAAACATTTACAATTGAATTCATATCATTTGTTGAATAGTGTATCTTTTTCTCACTAATTTGAAAGGCCATGTTTTTTATATAAAACTCATTGTTTATGCAAGAATCTGTGTCTGGGTTTTTTTTCTGAGAGTCCATTCTTGAACTTGCATTTCACTCTGGATTACTTGAGTTTTCCACTGTAGATAACTTATGGGTTCAGCTCTATTCTTCTTCCTTATTGTGGTTATGTTTGTTTGTTCGTTTGTTTTGGTTCTTCTCATCATTTTTTTCCCATGGATTTAGAACCAACATATATAATTTCATTAAACAGATTTTTAAATGTATTATATTTAATTAATATAATTGCCACTTTTAAATGTTTCTTCATTCAAAAACAGCATTACTATTGATCAATTGAAGTGTTTTTTGTGAACTAGAGCAAAATTTGCATTTTTGTCCATGTATAAATCTTGTACTTTCAGTTAAATTGATTCTTATATATTCATATTTTGCATTTACAAATGAGATATTTCTATTAAATTTTCAGTTTATTTCTGATTAATGTGAAAATTCTCGTTATTTAAAGTTAATTTTGTTTCTATGTGCCTTATTGAGCTTTTACAGTATAGTGGTTAGAGTATATACTGAGCAACTAGGCTATTTGTGTTCAAGCCCCTGATCTGTCACTTTCTCCTGTGTAACTTTAGATAAAATGTGCCTCAGTCTATTCATCAGTACAATAGGAGCAATAAAAGATAATTGTTTCACGAGGCGCCGGTCTATGTTCGATGCAGGATGCAGGATGCTTGGGGCTGGTGTACGGGGATGATCCAGAGAGACGTTGTGGGGTGGGAGGTGGGAGGGGGATTCAGGATTGGGAGCTTCTGTACACCTGTGGTGGATTCATGTCGATGTTATGGCAAAGCCAATAGAGTATTGTAAAGTAAAATTAAAAAAAAAAAAGATAATTGTTTCATAGTATTGCTTGTATAACCAGCAGGTAATTTATAAAGATCATTTGGCATATATATATATATATATATATATANCCTGTGGTGGATTCATGTCGATGTTATGGCAAAGCCAATAGAGTATTGTAAAGTAAAATTAAAAAAAAAAAAGATAATTGTTTCATAGTATTGCTTGTATAACCAGCAGGTAATTTATAAAGATCATTTGGCATATATATATATATATATATATATAGCTTTTTATATTTGGATGAATGTCAAACCTTTGAATTTCTAGGCATAATATTAATACAGCTTTGGCATGACATGTGTGCTCAGTCATGTTCAACACTTTGCAAACCCATGGGTTGTAGCCTGCCAGCCTCCTCTGTCCATGGAATTTTCCAGGCCAAATACAAGAAAGTGAAAGTCACTCAGTCGTGTCTAACTCTTTGGGACCCCATGGACTGCACAGTCCATGGAATTCTCCAGGCCAGAATATTGGAGTTGGTAGCCATTTCCTTCTCCAGAGGATCTTCCCAACCCAAGGATCGAACGCATGTCTCCCACATTGCAGGTGGATTCTTTACCAGCTGAGCTACCAGGGGAGCAAGAATACTGGAGCAGGTTGCCATTTCCTTCTTCAGAGGATTTTCCTGACTAAGGGATCAAACACTTGTCTCTTGCCTCTCCTGCAGGCAGGTTCTTAAGTTGAGCCACCAGGGAAGCTGAGTAAGAGCATAAACGAATAAAAGCAGAATCATCCCTTTCTTTTAAATAATGAGTATTGTTCATTATTTATCTTATTGCATCAGTTTCTTGCTAGGACCCAGGAAGTGACTTTATGCTTGTTACATATGGTGGTTTAGTTGTTAATTTCTGTCTGACTCTTGCGAACCCATGGACTGTAGCCCTCCAGGCTCCTCTGTCCATAAGATGTTCCAGGCCAGAATATTGGAGTAGGTTGGCATTTCCTTCTCCAGGTCATCTTCCTGATCCAGTGATCGAGCCTGGGTCTCCTGAACTGCAGGCAGATTCTTTACCGACTGAGGTACCAGGAATTGCATTTAAAAAAAAAAAAAAAACACCACTGTTTGTTGCATTTTCTTTGTAAATAAAATACTCAGTTTGGTTAGCATATGGAATTTACATTAATAACATTTCTAAACATTAATTGCCTGAATTGCCTGGGGAAATATAGTCATTTTATTCAAAGGGTACCCAAACTGGACTACAGTAACAGATTTCTTAAGAAAACCTGGGCCTATTCAGTAAGTCCATTTTTTCCCCCCAAAATATTCAGGACACCTTTTTGTGTTTAACAGGGAACAGACACCAGTCAAGTATGTCTTTTAGCATCACTCTTTATTCTTTGGATGTGCAGAAGGAACATATTAAACATGTTTTAATTGAGTATTATAACAAACCACAAATTTCCAGCAAATGATACAGTGGAAGTGAGAAATAGATTTAAGGGCCTAGATCACAGAGTGCCTAATGAACTATGGAATGAGGTTCGTGACATTGTACGGGAGATAGGGATCAAGACCATCCCCATGGAAAAGANATCTTTTCTTCATAGCAATGTCTTAATGTGCAGTTAAACATGGGTTTGGGGGTTATAGCAACATGTTCCCCCCATAAGTTCTCTTGAGAGCAGGGACTGTGCCTGTTCTTCGCATGTGTCCAGAGCTAGCACATGCTGAAACTGAGTAGCCACTCGAGTATTTGTTGAATACATAAATGAAGTCAAGGACAGGGGAAGGTAATGCATCAGTTTCAGGTATCTGCGCATCAGTCTGAGGTATCTGTGCTTAATTCCAGTGGAAACGATTTCAAAGCCAGTTTCTCACTTCACTGTTCTTTTGCTTGACCTACTCAATCCATACATTCAAGAATAAGGAGCCCCTCTGGCTCCTTCCAGTTGATAGGACATCATCTATACCTATTTCATTTTGCCTGGGGTGGGGTAGATGTGAACAGTGATGATGTGACTGAACATATATTACTGTGGCGATATATGACACCCTCCTCGCCCCTCTCAAGCACATACCTTTTCTCTACAATTTTAAATGTAGCTTGATTTTCCCCAATCCCTGGAATAACTGTCCCATTTATCTCAGCCTAAAAATAGACTAGGATCTGGTCACAAGCCAGCCCAGTTCTAGGACCTTACTAGAAACTTCCTTAACTGTTCAGTGAGCAGCCAGAACAGAAATGTAAGGACCACTGTCTGTTTATATCATACTGCTAGACTGGGCAGCTTTTTGTAAGGTGAGTGCATAAAGTCTGTCTTATTCATGTAATTAGCTGCTGCTGCTGCTAAGTCACTTCAGTTGTGTCCGACTCTGTGCGACCTCATAGACGGCAGCCCACCAGGCTCCCCCGTCCCTGGGATTCTCCAGGCAAGAATACTGGAGTGGGTTGCCATTTCCTTCTCCACATGTAATTAGAGTTACCAGGTAAAATGCAAGATGCCCAATTCTATATGAATATCAGATAAGGAATAATTTTTAGCATAAGTATGTCACATGTAACATTTGAGATATACTGAAATTATTATTCATTGCTTATCTGAAATTCAAATTTAATTAAGCATCATGTATTTTTATTTGCAAAATCTGGCAACTCTAATATAACCCAACTTCAGAAGATCAAGCCCCATGATATCTACTTGCTTTTATTATGAGTTGATCCTTCTATCATTTGTTGCAAACTAATAATATTGAATATAACCATTAAAATACAACTATATAACACAGGGAGCTTCCCTGGTGGCTCAGACAGTAAAAAATCTGCCTGCAATGTGGGAGACCCAGTTTCAATCCCCAGGTCGGGAAGATCCCCTGGAGAAGGGAATGGCAACCCACTCCAGTATTTTTGCCTGGAGAATCCCATGGACAGAGGAGCCTGGGAGGCTGCACTCCATGAGGTCTCAAAGAGTTGGGACACAACTGAGTGACTAACACCGGAGAAGGCAATGGCACCCGACTCCAGTACTTGTGCATGGAAAATCCCAGGGACGGAGGAGCCTGGTGGGCTGCAGTCCATGGAGTCGCTAGGAGTCGGACACGACTGAGCGACTTCACTTTTACTTTTCACTTTCATGCATTGGAGAAGAAAATGGCAACCCACTCCAGTGTGGAGAATTCCAGGGACGGGGGAGCCTGGCGGGCTGCAGTTTCTGGGATCACACAGAGTTGGACACGACTGAAGCGACTTAGCAGCAGCAGCAGCAGAGTGACTAACACACACATATAACAGAAATATTTTATCAACTTCAGTGACCATTTGAGCTTGGCCCTTTTTGATATAGGTAGGCATTCATATTTAAAAAAAAAAAGCCAGTGTATTTAGCTTAAAAATGACAAATGAAATTGGACTCTCCTGAGTAATCTCTCCAGTACATAGAGTATGTGGAGGAAGAGGGAGAAGTAAAAAATTTGTATTTTTCTTACCTAGGCCCAGAAAATTCTGTGTATTAGCATTCATATTCAGAAAGCCTTGAAACTCTGTTTTGAAAATTTCATTCTGGAAAAACCAAGATATGGAAATTGCTTAACATGAGAACTCTTACTTAATTGCTCCACCATAAGTAGAATGCCAATTAAAAATAAAATTCCCAGCAATCATTTACTCTGATTTCTATTTTTCTTGGCCCTGATATCACTAAGGAAAAATAAAGAATCTTAAAAAACTGACTAAATATTTAAGGAAATGCTCAAACATTAGAAATTGTTTTTAAAAAGAAAACTGAGAAAATGCTAAGCCCCAGCTCACACATTTATTAAATTTTAGCATATAATATTAAGAGCTATATATGAATATCAAGTGGTTCAGATAGCAAAGAATCTGCCTGCAATGCAAAAGACCTGGATTCGATCCCTGGGTCGGCAAGATCCCCTTGAGAAGGGAATGGCTACCCATTCCAGTATTCTTGCCTAGAGAATTCCAAGAACAGAGGAGCCTGGTGGGCTATAGTCCATGGGGTCACAAAGAGCCAGACAGGACTGAGTGACTAAGACACAGACACGAGATATTAATTTAGACAAAGATCAATGTGTCAAATATACGTATAATTTAACTGTAAATGTCATCTAAGTTTTAAAGAATCAGGTATTTATTGATCATTTCAAACAGACAACAGCCAATTTGGGGGAATAAGAAGAAATATCTATTTAATTGCAAATTCCTCCAACAGAATCTAGGACATATGTCCTTTCTAAATAATTTCATTAGGTGATTGAAATACCATAAAATTCACCTTTTAAAAGTTCACAGTGGAGTGGCTTTTAGTATATTTACAAAGTAGTGCAACCATCACCGCTAATTCAGAATATGTTCATTACCCCAAAGGGAAACTCCACTCACATCAGCAGCTGACGCCCAATCCTCCCTCTTTTTAGCTCCTGGCCAACGCTCATCTATTTACTGTCTCTGGATTTGTCCCTTCTGGACATTTCATCTGGGTTCAGTTCAGTTCCGTTAGTCAGTCATGTCCAACTCTTTGCGACCCAATAGACTGCAGCACGCCAGGCTTCCCTGTCCATCACCATCTCCTGGAGCTTGCTCAAACTCATGTCCATAGAGTCAGTGATGCCATCCAACCATCTCATCCTCTGTTTTCCCCTTCTCCTCCTGCCTTCAATCTTTCCCAGCATCAGGGTCTTTTCCAATGAGTCAGGTCTCCGGATCAGGTGGCCAAAGTATTCATGTGGGTGGAATTACATAATATGTGGTCTTTGTATCTGGCCTCCTTCATTTTACAGTGTTTTCAAAGTTTATCCTTGTTGTAGCATGTATCATCCTCTATACTTTTCTCAGATCAAATTATGTTCTGCTGTATGGACAAGACTACATTTTGCTTATCTGTTCTTCAGTTAACAGGCATTTGGGTTTTTTCCACTTTTGGGCTATTATGAATAATGCTGCTATTAACATTTGTGTACCAGTTTTTGCGTGGACATACATTTTCATTTCTCTTGGGTATGTATACCTAGTAGTGAAATTGCTGGGTTATATAACTGTTTATGTTTAATATTGTGAGGAACTTCCAGATTTTTTCCAAAGCAACTGACCATTTTACATTCCTATCAGCAATGTGAAAGAGTTCCAGTTTTTTCCATATCTTTGCCGATCCCTGTTATTATGTTTTTTAAAATTATAGCCATACAAGTGGGTGTAATGGTTTCCCATTATGGTTTTATTTGCAATCCCATAATGGCCTTTGTCACCTTATACACAGAGAATATCATGAGAAATGCTGGACTGGATGAAGCACAAGCTGAAATCAAGATTGCTGGGAGAAATATCAATAACCTCAAATATGCAGATAACACCACTCTTATGGCAGAAAGTGAAGAAGAACTAAAGAGCCTCTAGATGAAAGTCAAAGAGGAGAGTGAAAAAGTTGACTTAAAGCTCAACGTTCAGAAAACTTAAATCATGGCATCTGGTCCCATCACTTCATGGCAAATAGATGGGGAAAGAGTGGAAATAGTGGCCGACTTTATATTTCTGGGCTCCCAAATCACTGCAGATGGTGATTGCAGCCATGAAATTAAAAGACACTTACTCCTTGGAAGGAGTTATGGCCAACCTAGACAGCATATGAAAAAGCAGAGACATTACTTTGCCAACAAATGTCCATCTAGTCAAGGCTGTGGTTTTTCCTAAGTAGTCATGTATGGATGTGAGAATTGAACTATAAAGAAAGCTGAGCACAGAATTGATGCTTTTGAACTGTGGTGTTGGTGAAGACTCTTGAGAGTCCCTTGGACTGCAAGAAGATCCAACCAATCCATCTTAAAGGAGATCAGTCTTGCGTATTTATTGGAAGGACTGATGTTGAAGCTGAAACTCCAATATTTTGGCCACCTGATGGGAAGAGCTGACTCATTTGAAAAGACCCTGATGTTGGGAAAGATTAAGGGCAGGAGGAGAAGGGGATGACAGAGGATAAAATAGTTGGATGGCATCACTGACTCAATAGACATGAGTTTGGGGAAACTCCGGGTGTTGGTGATGGACAGGGAGGCCTGGAGTGCTGCAGTTCATGGGGTCACAAAGAGTTGGACACAACTGAGCAACTGAACTGAAATGAATGGCCTTTGATGTTAATCATCTTTTCATGTGCTTACTGGCCAGTTGTACATCTTCTTTGGAGAAATGTCTATTCAGATCCTTTGCCCATTCAAAAACTATTTGTCTTTTTATTGCTGAGTTGTAAGAGTTCTTTATGTATTTTAGACACAAGTCCCTTATCAGATTATGACTTGTATATATGTTTTCTCATTTTGTGAGTTGTCATTTTCTTGATCGTATCCTTTGAATTACAATTTTAAAATTCTGATGTGGTCTAATTACCTATTTTTTCTTGGATTACTTGTTTCTTTGGTGCCATTTCTGAAAAACCCCTCCTAATCCAAAGTTGGAGAAGGCAATGGCAACCCACTCCAGTACTCTTGCCTGGAAAATCCCATGGACGGAGGAGCCTGGTAGGCTGCAGTCCATGGGGTCACTAAGAGTTGGACATGACTGAGTGACTTCACTTTCACTTTCACTTTTCACTGTCATGCATGCATTGGAGAAGGAAATGGCAACCCACTCCAGGGTTCTCGCCTGGAGAATCCCAGGGACGAGGGGAATCTGGTGGGCTGCTGTGTACGATGTCGCACAGAGTCGGACACAACTTAAGCGACTTAGCAGCAGCAGCAATCCAAAATTACAAAGATTTACTCCTCCTGTATTACTTGTAAGAATTTTATAGTCTTAAACTCTTACATTTAGGTTTACTATCCATTTTAAATTAACTTTTATATATGTGTGTATGCTCAACCCTGCCAGGCTCTTTTGTCTGAAATTTTCCAGGCAAGAATACTGGAGTGGGTTGCCATTTCCTACTCCAGGGGATCTTCCTGACCCAGTGATTGAACCATGTCTCTTGCTTCTCTTGCATTGCAGGCAGATTCTTTACCACTGCGCCACCTGGGAAGCCCGAGTTTTGTGTATGGTATGAATTAAGGTTCCAACTTTATTCTTTTGCATGTAAACATCTAGTCATCTCAGCACCATTTTTAAAAAAGACTGTTCTTTTCTTCCATTGAATTGCTAATATATGGAAGCACAATAGATTTTTGTATGTTGACCTTGTATCCTGCAAATTTGCTTAACTTGTTTATTACCTCAAATAGTTTTTTGCTAAGCTTCTTAAAAGTTCTAAGTACAAAATCATGTCATGGTCTAAAATAGTTTTATTTCTTCCTTTTCAATCCACATGCTTTTTATTTCTTTTTTTACCTAATTACCTTGGCTAGAACCTCAAACACAATGTTGAATAGAAGTAGTAAAAGGAGACAGCTTGTCTTGTTCCTAATATTGCTTGTGTGCTCAGGTGCTTCAGTCCGGGTCTGACTCTGCGACCCTATGGACTGTAGCCTGCCAGGCTCCTCTGTCCATGGGATTCTCCAGGCACGAATAAGAATGGATTGCCATGTCCTTCTCCAGGGGATCTTCCCGACTTAGGGATCAAACCCATTTTTCCCCCATCTCCTGCGTTGCTGGCAGATTATTCACCCACTGAACCACTGGGAAGCCCGTTCCCAATATTAGTCATCATTAAATACTATGTTAACTGTGAGTTTTATAAGATTCCCTTATCAGGTTGCAGAAATTCCTTTTTATTCCTATAATGTTTTTATCATGAAAAGTTGGTGGATTTTATCAAATGTTTTTTCTTTGTATGTTGAGATGATAATATGGTTTTTGTCCTTTATTCCACTAATATGATTTTCATACATTAAATCAATCTTTCATTTCTGCAATAAATCCTACTCGGTAATGGTATTTAATCTTTTTTATATATTGCTGGATTCACTTTACTAGTATTTTGTTGAGTTTTTTCTTTTTTAAACTGTACTCATAGAGATGTTGGTTTTATTTTTCCGGTGATGTTTTTGTCTGTTTTTGGTGTCAGGGAAATACTGGCCTTACAAAATGAGATGGCAGTCCAGTAACTATTTTTTGGAAGCGTTTGTGAAGGATTAATGCTAATTCTTTTTTAAACATTTGATAGGATTCCCTAGGGAAGTCATCTGACCTGGGCTTTTCTTTGTAGGAAGATTTCGATTACTGATTCAATCTCTTGTTAGAATTCTATTCAGATTTTCTATTTCTTCTTGATTCAATTTTGGTAGTTTGGGTATTTCTAGGAATCATCTTGGTTGTCTAATTTGTTGGCATGTTGATAGTATTCCCTTTTAATTCTATTTCTGTAAGATTATAATAGCATCTCATCCCTGATTTTAATAATGTGAATCTTATCTCTTTTTGCTTTGTCAGTTCAGCTGACTTGTCAATTTTGTTGATACTTTCAAAGAACAAAGTTTTGTGTTTTTTTGTTTATTCTATCATTTTTTGTTTTAGTTCAGTTCAGTCGCTTAGCTGTGTCTTATTCTTTGTGACCCAACGGACTGCAGCACACCAGGCCTCCCTGTCCATCACCAACTCCTGGAGTTTACTCAAACTCATGTACTTTGAGTCAGTGATGACATCCAACCATCTCACCTTCTGTTGTCCCCTTCTCCTCCTGCCTTCAATCTTTCCCAGCATCAGGGTCTTTTCCAGTGAGTCAGTTCCTCGCTTTAGGTGGCCAAAGTATTGGAGTTTCAGCTTCAACATCAGTCCCTACAATGAACTTTCAGGAGTGATTTCCTTTAGGATGGACTGGTTGGATCTGCTTGCAGTCCAAGGGACTCTCAAGAGTCTTCTCCAACACCACAGTTCAAAAGCATCAATTCTTTGGCGCTCAGCTTTCTTTGTAGTCCAACTCTCACATCCATATATGACTACTGGAAAAAACATACCCTTGACTAGACAGACCTTTGTTGGCCCTTTTGTTTGTTTACTTAATTTATTTCTGCTCTAGTCTTTATTATTTCCTTCCTTCTGCTTGCTTTGGGTTTGGTCTTCTTTCTCTAATATGTTAAAGTAGAAGTTTTGTTAATTGATTTGAAATCTTCCTTTTTTAATATAGATATTTACAGCTATTAATTTCTTTCTAAGCACCGTTTTAGCTTCATCCCATAGTTTCTGTGTATTGTGTGTTTTCATTCAGCGCAAGGCACTGTTTAATTTTCCTGTGATTTCTTCCCTGGCCCATTAGTAATTTAAGAGTGTATTGTTTAATTTCCACATATTGTGAACTTTCTAAAATTCTTTCTGTTATTAATTTCTAATACATTTTTTAAAGGGGGCATTTTTTCACAGGTTTTGAAGTGAGTTTCGAGCTTGTGAAGTAATTGAATTCAGTAATTAAAGTCAGAATAACATTTGTTACTAGAATTTTCAAATCACATCCAACTTACTCTCCAGACATTTGGTTCAAGTTTCCCATGCATAATTCTTCATGATGAATGAAGAAATTCAGTTTGAAATAACCATTAATGGAGTGAAAGTGAACAGAAATCCTCAATAGCCAGGATTATTCATTCGATATTTATTCAGTGGTATCTTCTGTGGTATGCAACGCCAACTATCTGGATTTTGTATATTTGAAGTTTTCTTGATGAAATTATCATGAACCAGCTGTTTTTACTTATTTAAAATTTTAGGTTTCCACATGAATAACCCCTGGTGAGTGGTATGAGAAACTGTTTAAACAGTTATTGTTTATTGCACTGGATATGTAGTCACACAGCCAAAATTTCTTTTCCAGAAATAGTTCCATGGATATATAAGATTTATTGAGCATCTTCAGTCTGCTAAATACCATTTAGAAAATAAAATTGGGCAATGCCCCTTCCCCAAAGTAAAATATGATCAAGGGGAAGCAAGAAAATTCTTTGATAAAGAAGTCAAATATAAATTGTCATTATGGGTTCAGTGGTAATTGAGAACAGGTTCCTAGAAAATGAACTGACCACAGCGTGTGTTTATAAACTTGTTTCCCCTCTCTTCTGAACAAACCACATGAACTCAGGAGGTAAATATAATCTGTATTCTCAACTACAGACCTCGCTTAAGTTGAAGCTGGTCAAGTGCTGGTCAAGTACCTGGCTATCCGTGAGCTTGCTAGAAAATAATCATTGTTCAAATCACAAAATGGTAAAGCCCATTGGATCTCAGAAATCATCTGGTCAGATCCCTTCACCATTCATGGTTTATTTTGACCACTATTAAATCAATAGCATCAACAAGAAATCCTGGCTCACTAGTTGTTAGGTGAAAGAATCTTCCTGAAATGTCTCTGTTCAGGATTCCGTTTTCTCTGTCATTTCAGGTCAAGCCTCCTTCGTTTGCCTATCAAGTCCCTCCATGATTTGTCTTCACCATGTCTATAATTAGATTTCCTGTTACTCCTCATCATACACCCACCAAGTAGGCTGGTATCCCATTTCCCCTACATACCCATATGTTCACACTACTCTACCAAATCCTATACATACTCTGAGGTCCACTTCATCCATCAAAATCCTGTGTATATTCTGAGATCCACTTCTTCCATGAGCCCCTTTTCCGACATCTTTAGGCCACATTAGTTTTCCTTTCCTAAGATTTCTGTTATGGTTACAGTTGGCATCATAGTTTGCCATTTAAATGTTTAATATTTCAGTATCTCCATGTAGGTTTAAAAAGTACCTCACATACTTTTTTTAAAAAATATTACAATCCTGTGAGGTTGGCCAGATTACTATTTTTTCACTCGAGTAATGTGTTTGGAGTATTTACAATGTGCCAATGCTCTAGGGAGACACAAGGGAAATAATAGTGAGTAAAAAAAAGAAGACCTTGACAATGTTCATGGTACTTACAGGAGAGAGACAAACTTTAATTAGATAATCGTGCAAGTGTAAGATTACAACAATACTAACAGTAGCTAACATTTTTTGAGCATTTATTATGTGGCTGGCACTGTTCCAAATCCTTTACTGATAGTAACCTCATTTTATGTTCTTAATCACCCTATGAACAAAGTACTATTTATTCTATATTGCACATGATGAAAATTACAGTTATGGCACATAAGTGCATAATAACTCAGTATCCACATATAACAAATTCTTATTGGTAGAGTCCTTAGATCAGTGACTAACTTGTAGTAAACATGTCTGAGTATTAGTTATTATGATGGTGAAAGATTAAAGTCCTATTGGGAGAATCCTGTTAGAGACATTTAACTAGGAGCTATGATCTGAAGGAGAGGCAGGTGTGAATGAGGCCAAGTGAGTGGTTGGGTGGCTGTTTTCCAAGCAAAGGTAGCAGCACATGCAAAGGCCAGGGGGAGGGGAGAACAGAGTGGAGGTGAGGGAGAACTAAAAGGCAGCCACTGTGGCTGAAGCACAGATGGGATGGGGAGCATGATATTAGATGAGGATGCAGCTGAAAAGATTCTGCAGGGGCCTGGCCATGTTGAAGATTTTAGTTTTTATGTAAAAGTCACTGAGGGGTTTTTAACAGGAGCTTATATGATCAGGTATGCATTTTATATGATTATTTTGGCTACTAAGAGGAGAAAGGTTTGGAGGTGGCTAAGAGTGGATTAAAGTAGGTGTTAGGAAGATTTTCCAGTAGTACAGGGGAGAATAGATGATAACTTAGACAAGTCTGTACATCTAGTTAAGGCTATGGTTTTTCCTGTGGTCATGTATGGATGTGAGAGTTGGACTGTGAAGAAAGCTGAGTGCCGAAGAATTGATGCTNTAGATAGCATATTCAAAAGCAGAGACATTACTTTGCCAACAAAGGTCCGTCTAGTCAAGGCTATGGTTTTTCCAGTGGTCATGTATGGATGTGAGAGTTGGACTGTGAAGAAGGCTGAGCGCTGAAGAATTGATGCTTTTGAACTGTGGTGTTGGAGAAGACTCTTGAGAGTCCCTTGGACTGCAAGGAGATCCAACCAGTCCATTCTGAAGGAGATCAGCCCTGGGATTTCTTTGGAGGGAATGATGCTGAAGCTGAAATTCCAGTACTTTGGCCACCTCATGGGAAGAGTTGACTCACTGGAAAGGACTCTGATGCTGGGGGGGATTGGGGGCAGGAGGAGAAGGGACGACCGAGGATGAGATGGCTGGATGGCATCACTGACTCGATGGAAGTGAATCTGAGTGAACTCCGGGAGTTGGTGATGGACGGGGAGGCCTGGCGTGCTGCAATTCATGGGGTCGCAAAGAGTCGGACATGAGAGAGCGACTGAACTGAACTGAAAGGAAGAATTTTTTTATTTGAAAAATTTGTTTCAAAAAATTCTGAAAGCCAAATTAATATATTTCCATTGCAAAAAATTTAAAATACAGAAATTCACACAATGGTGGTGACTTAGTTGCTAAGTCATGTCTGACTCTTGTGATCCCAGGAACTGTGGCTTGTCAGGCTCCTCTGTTCGTGGGATTTCCCAGGCAAGAAAACTGGAGTGGGGTGTCATTTCCTTCTTTAGGGCCTCTCCCTGACCCAAGGATCAAACCTGGATCTTTTGCATCGCAGGCAGATTCTTTACTGATTGAACCACCAGGGAAGCCTCAAAACTTCACATATGAGAAAATAATCAATGGATACATTGTGTTGTAATCTTATCTGGAATTGTGTGGATGAGGGAGAATACTATATTTTAGATAATTTAATAATTAGAGCCACAAAATTACTGTCACTATTTTTTTAGCTTCTCTTTATTCATATTTCAGATAAATTTAGGCTTTTTTTACACAAGCCAATAATCTGTTTTGAGTTATTTCTAAGACTCTCTTTACATAAGCCAATAATCTGTTTTGAGCTATTTTTAAGAGTTCCTGTGTGTCTTTGAAAGTGCTTTTTGAGTATGAAAATTTATCCTCATCTCCATTCAGCTTAGCTCCTCTGTAATGAGTTAGTGCTGGACCTGCAGGTATTTCTGTAAAGATGAAGTCATAAGAGTCATCACCTTCAGAGGAGGAGACTGGTTCTGTAGGTCATTCAACTACTTATTGGAAGAGCTGCAGCCACAGCTGCTGTCTCCTGACCAGCTGTCTGTGCCCTTTTCAGCACACAGTCCATTCAACAAGTTCATGAAATATACTTTTCAAGCCCAACCTAAGTTAGAACTTTTGGTTTAGAAGGATGAGCCATTCTTATCTCTGATGATGCCTGAGAAAATCTATCATCTCTGCCTTCGACTTCTGATGACAAGAGAAATCTGCTCTAAATTAGACCAAATACACTGGTATGCATGCTTCCTTGAAAGGTCAAGCTGATCTCAGGGAAACTCCCAGTAGAGATGAACCAGAGGACAACACTTTATGTCCTCATTTCCTTAAACCGGGTTGGGCAGACAGTATAAGAGGCTTTGTTAGTAGCTGGGAGATTGTCCCAAGGGAAGGTTCCTCTCTCAGACATTCTTTTCCTCTGTCTTCTCCAATTCTTTCTTCCTCTGCTCTCTTCCTAGACCCTCCACACCACTGCAGTCGAGTATCTTACTTTCATTAGAGATTAGTACACGTCTCTATACTAACAGAGAGGAGGGCACAGCAACTCACTCCAGTATTCTTGCCTGGAGAATCCCATGGACAGAAGAGCCTGTGGGCTACAGTCCATAGCATCACAAAGAGTCATACATGACTGAAGTGACTTAACACACGTACTAACAGAAGAAACTCTTAAATTCCAAAATGGTTCCTCCAATAGAAACATGCAGGTTGCAGATGTCTTAATTCAACCCTCTGTACAGAAATAAATAGTTTTCAAGTATAAACTTAAATATGGAAAGATTAAACAGATTATCTTTACTGGTATATATTAAACTTTCCTGCATATGCATGTAATACACATGTGAACATTTTCACATAATTTCTTAGATAATGTAACAAGTACCATAATGTATTGTTCTAATTAGAGGTTGAAAAATGGCTAATGATATGTATGTCTTATTAAAAAGACCATCTTCTTCATAGCAAAGTGATGAGAGGTTAACAGTAGATCCTGTCTCGGTGTTTTGGTTGTCTTTCTGAATAAATGGTATGCATTGATGTTTTGTTTCACTGCCTTCATAGTCCAAGTGCAAGGTAGCAGCAGCACCATTAGCTGTTAATTTTATTATGAATATCATCACACATGTAGTTCAATAAGCATATAAAGGGTAATTTTCTGGTCCTTAAATACAATATTTTCTTTAAAAAATCCCATCATTGTTCTTTACCAAAATGCTCTATTCAAATGAAATAAAATAAAATAGTACTTTGATATAATTTCCATGTATAAATTTACTTCAATTTTTGCCTTGAGAAATTTTAAATTAATATAAATTTAACTTATTAGCTATGCAAAAGCATTTTAATTGTCATGAAAGTTTCCCTGATCATATTATATATATACATAAAACAACAGTGAAAATAATAGCAAGGGAGAGCAATAAACTCAAAACAACTTAAGCAAATAGAAAAAAAAAAACAAGAGGAAAAAAAAGTATTCTTTGGCATAACTGGGCAAATCATCTTTAGCCTGACTAGACATGCAGATTTAAATAATGCCATCAGTATTCTATTAGCTTTCTTGGTGCTTACCTCTGACCGTACGCTGTCAGATTCAAGGCCAGTACAAATGGTCTTTCCAACAAAAACTCCACATTTCTCACTAGATGTTCTTGGCCTGTCTTGGTACTTGCATTGGTCACTGTGTCCCTGGAAACAAGTTAAGGCACAGACTCAGAGTAAGAAAATAGTGTTACCAAAGAAAGAAATTTGGAGTACTATTACAAGAGGAAAGAAAGATGGATCATAGGAAGAAGACAATGCTATTCATTCATTCATTTAATTATCATTTATTGTATGACTATTATGAGCAAGACACAAGTCTTGACACTGGGAACTAATCAGTGACAAGAACAAGAAAGGCCCAGGGTGCTCCAGACATTTTCATTTGTGTAAGAGGAGGGATAGAAAGCAAGCATTCAAATAATAGACTAGATGAGGCTAAGGTCCATGAAGAAAAGAGACCAGAGCGCAACAGACCACATTATGTTCAATAAAGTGGCAGAATTGTGGCGCTGGAAAAGATCTTGAGAGTCCCTGGACTGCAAGGAGATCAAACCAAGCAGTCCTAAAGGCAATCAACCCTGATTATTCATTGGAAGGACTGATGCTGATGCTGAAGCTGAAGCGTCAATACTCTGGCCACCTGATACAAAGGGCCGACTCACTGGAAGAGACCCTGCTTCTAGGAAAGACTTGAGGGCAAGAGGAGAAGAGGGTGGCAGAGGATGAGATGGTTGGATGGCATCATCGACTCAACGGACATGAGTTTGAGCAAACTCCAGGGAGATTGTGAAGGACAGGGAAGCCTAGCATGTTTCAGTTCGTGAGGTCACAAAGAGTCGGACACCACTTAGGGACTGAACAATAAGTAGTATTCAGAGAAGAATTCACAATGATACTAAATGTAGAGTCTACTATTATTTTTCAGTTGTTAATTAAAATTACATTAATTCTAAAGTAGAAACATATTCAGCCTGCATGCTAAGTTGCTTCAGTTGTGTCCAACTCTTTCTGACCCTATGACTGTAGCCCACCAGGCTCCTCTGTCCATGGGATTCTCCAGGCAAGAATACTAGAGTGGGTTGCCATGCCCTCCTCCAAGGAATCTTCCTGACCCAAGGATCAAACCCACATTTCTTATGTCTCCTGCATTGACAGATGGGGTCTTTACCACCTGGGAAGAATAAATATGTTCTACTAAGCCTTCCTTGGTGGCTCAGATAGTAAAGAATCCGCCTGCAGTGCGGGAGACCCAGATTTGATCCCTGGATCAGGAGATCTTTGGGAGAAGGGATTGGCAACCCATTTCAGTATTCTTGCCTGGGAAAGCCCATGGACAGACGACCTGGCAGGCTACAGTCCATGGAGTTGCAAAGGGTCAGGCATGAGTATGTGATTAACACTTTCACTTTTCAAGCCTAAAACAAATGTTTGAATACATGTGATTTGTAGTAAATTATACAGATTTTACTTCATGTGTGTATATTTATGTTTGAGTGGGACAGAATTTAATATGAGAGTCCATATAATAAAAATTTTATTATGAATTATATGTCTTATTAGTGAGTTACTTGTAATAAACTATCTGTGGAGGCTAACTTGTCTTTGTTAGAGAATAATATAACCACTTTTACATGTATCAGCTCTGTGACTTGGACCAAAGTGCTCTCCCAAAGAAGTAAATTTTCAAAATATTATTGGAGTTTAATTCCATTAAAAAGAAAAAAATATATAGTAAACTCATTTGAAGACAAAAATAAAATAAACTTAATATTGTAAGTTTTAATAAATTTACTTGAGAATTTTAAAATATTTTTTATTTGCTATAATGTTTTGAAAAAAATTAATCATGAAAATCCATATAACACTTAGAAAAGAATATATATTTTTCCTTTGCCTTCTTTTCCAATATGATTTGAAAGGGCACTTACACCTAGCACATAGAAGGTGTTCAAAAAGTATCTGTTGAAAGGCTGCATGAATAGGTAAATCATGGCCTCCAGTTAAATCATTCAGGGAAAGATATCTCAAAGCTTCCACTGAAATGTTTTGCTCTTATCTTTATTTTTGCTTTCATTTCTCATCTTAAATATCCAAGTAGGTCAGATATTCAGCTTACTGCTGCTGCTAAGTCACTTCAGTCGTGTCTGACTCTGTGGGACCCCGTAGACGGCAGCCCACCAGGCTCCCCCGTCCCTGGGATTCTCCAGGCAAGAACACTGGAGAGGGTTGCCATTTCCTTCTCCAATGAATGAAAGTGAAAAGTGAAAGTGAAGTCGTTCAGTCGTGTCCTACTCTTAGCGACCACATGGACTGCAGTCTACAAGGCTTCTCCACTCATGGGATTTTCCAGGCAAGAGTACTAGAGTGGGTTGCCACTGCCTTCNGCCATTTCCTTCTCCAATGAATGAAAGTGAAAAGTGAAAGTGAAGTCGTTCAGTCGTGTCCTACTCTTAGCGACCACATGGACTGCAGTCTACAAGGCTTCTCCACTCATGGGATTTTCCAGGCAAGAGTACTGGAGTGGGTTGCCACTGCCTTCTCTGATTCAGCTTACTAAGGAGTAGGTAATACAACAAATGATCAAAATAGCATCATAGAATGAGTTAAGAAAGTTTTATGATAATATTTTGCTCCTGGGATATTATTTTCATAGAGTCTTTTATGGGACTAAAGTACATTTTTGGTACTTTAATATTACTATTAATTATTTACTGAGAATTTACTATACTGTTCTTTGTCCTTCACATACATTAAAATATAAAATCTTCATAAAACTTTAAGAGATGAGGAAATCAAGTTACCCAGGGGCTAAATAACTTCACAACTTACTGGNCTCTGATTCAGCTTACTAAGGAGTAGGTAATACAACAAATGATCAAAATAGCATCATAGAATGAGTTAAGGAAGTTTTATGATAATATTTTGCTCCTGGGATATTATTTTCATAGAGCCTTTCATGGGACTAAAGTACATTTTTGGTACTTTAATATTACTATTAATTAATACTTACTGAGAATTTACTATACTGTTCTTTGTCCTTCACACATATTAAAATATAAAGTCTTCATAAAACTTTAAGAGATGAGGAAATCAAGTTACCCAGGGGCTAAATAACTTCACAACTTACTGGGTGAAGTCCGGTACAAACCTAGAGAGTATGGCTTGAGAGTCAGTGATATTACCATTAAAAAAAAATTCTGCCTCAATGTACCCAGTTTTTTAGGTAACTATAAAATAATATACAAAACATTGAATCTCACTCCTGAAAAAGTCCATATTTTCCTCCAGGGACAAAAAACCTTGACTTTACAAAAAAAAAAAAAGACTATAGGATTCNTTTGCAGTCCAAGGGACTCTCAAGAGTCTTCTCCATCACCATAGTTCATAAACACCAATTCTTCGGCACTCAGCTTTCTTTATAGTCCAACTCTCACATCCATACATGACTACTGGAAAAACCATACCTTTGACTAGATGGACCTTTGTTGGTAACGCAATGTCTCTGCTTTTTAATATGCTGTCTATTATTGGTTATGGTTTTCTTCCAAGGAGCAAGCCATCTTTTAATTTCATGGCTGTGGTCACCATCTGCAGTGATTTTGGAGCCCACCCAAAAATAAAGTCTCTCACTGTTTCCATTTTTTCCCTATCTACTTGCCATAAAGTGATGGGATCAGATTCCACGATCTTAGTTTTTTGAATGTTGAGTTTTAAGCCCATCCCACACAGCTTCCCTATTATAATATTAACATTTTCCACTAGTGTGGTATGTTTGTTACAGTTGATGAACCAATATTGACATTATTACTAACTTAAGTTCATAGTTTAGGACTTTCCCGTGTTGCACGATCCTATGGGTTCTGACACGTGCATCATGTCACTCAGTAACATACAGAACAATTTCACTGTCCTAAAAATCCTCAGTGCTCCCTCCACCTATGTACCCTCTCTTCTTCCCCACCACTGGGTAGCCCTCTGGCCACCACTGATCTTTTTACTGTCACCATACTTTTGCCTTTTCCAGAATGTCATGTACAGTAGTTGGAATCACACAGTATATACCCTGCTCAGATTGGCTTCTTTCACTTAGCAACGTGTATTTAAGATTCCTTCTTGTGGGTTGATAGTTATTTTCTTTTTGTTATTGAATAATACTCCATTGTATGGATGTAACACAGTTTGGTTACCCATTCACCTGTTGAAAAACATCTTGGTTGCTTTCAATTTGTGATGAAAGCTGTTGTAAACATTTATGTTCAAGTTTTGTGTGGATTAGGTTTTCAACTCATTTGTGGGAATACCTAGGAGCTTGATTGCTGGACTGAGTGGCAAAACTATGTTTAACTTTGTTAAGAAACTGACAAATTATCTTCAGAAGGAACTGTACTATTTTGCATTCCAGCCAACAATGAATGAGAGTTACTGTTGCCAGGTATCCTCAGAAGTACTTGCTATTGTAGTGTTTGGATTTTAGCCATTCTAATAGAATTTAGTGATTCAGTAAAGTTCTAGTATCTCATTGTTGTTTTAATTTACAATTCCCAAACAACAGATAAAGTTGATAATCTTTTCATATGTTTACTTGGATATCATATAACTTCTTTGAGATGTCTGTTTAGATCTTTTGCTCACCTTTTAACTGGGTTATTGAATTTCAAAAGTTCTCTCTATATTCTGGATAACAGTCCTTTATTAAACATGTATTTTGCTGAGATTTCCTCCAAGTCTGTGACTTGTCTTTTCATTCTCTTGTCTAAAACATTTTTGAAATAAAGTTCATTATATTTTCTAACTTCTTGTATCTCTGTTGTACTTTGTTATGTTTCCCCTTCTAGTCCTAACATTATTTATTTGTTGCTATTTCTCTTCTATCTGGATCAGACTCACAGAACTTTTTTCACTAGTGTTTTCAAAGATCTGGGCTTCCCTTGTGGCTCAGCTGGTAAAGAATCTGCCTGCAATACTGGAGACCTGGGTTTGATCCCTGGGTTGGGAAGATCCCCTGGAGAAGGGAAAGGCTACCTACTCCAGTATTCTGGCCTGGAGAATTCCAGGGACTGTATAGTCCATGGGGTCACAAAAAGTCAGACACGACTGAGTGACTTCCACTTTCAAAGATCTAATCTTAGTTTTGTTGGCCATATGAATAACGTCTTTTTCTATTTTACTAATTTATTCTCTGATTTTGTTATCCTCTTCTGTCTAGTACTTTGAATTTACTCTCTTGTTTCTTTCTAATGTATTAGCTGGTCACTTACAGAATTGATTTTCAGTATTTCTTATTTACTAGCGTAAAAAGCATATGTTATCTGTTTACATGTATCGTGTAAATTTTCTAAATATGTATTTTTAGCATTTTTTTTACTTCTCAAATCTAATATTATATATTTTAATTGGGATTTCTTCTTATAACTTTAAGGTTTCTAAAAAATTCTCCAAATATATGGAGTTTTAAAAATAATCATTTTGTTATTGATTTTTAACTTAAGTGCGATGTGGTCAGGGAATCTTTGACCACATTGCACTTAAGTTAAAAATCAATAATAAAATGATTATTTCTAAAAATTCCATATATTTAGAGGGGGCTTCCCTGGTGGCTCAGACAGTAAAGAATCTGCCCGCAACATGGGAGACCTAGGTTCAATTCCTGGCTCTGGAAGATCCCCTGGAGAAGGGAATGGCTACCCATTCCAATATTCTTTCCTGGAAAATTCTATGGACATAGGAGCCTGGCAGGCTATTGTCCATGGGGTCGCAAAGAGTCAGACGTGACTGAAGTGGCCTAGCACTAGCTCATATTTGAAGAATTTTTTAAAAATCGAACTAAAAGATTTTTTACAGCATTTTTCTCTGTGGTCAGAGAATGGGAGCTGTATTCTCTGACCACATTATAATTAAGTTAAAAACAATACAAAAATGATTATTTTTAAAACTCCATATATTTGGGGAACTAAAAGATTATTACAGTATTTTTTTCAATATGTATAAAGTTGTTCAATGACCTAAATCAAAATTAATTTTCTTAAATCTTCTTTGTTTTTAAAGTATGTGCTCTCTCAAAATGCTGGGTGCAAGAGTTCTATACATATTCCTTTCCCTGGTGGCTCATACAATGAAGAATCTGCCTGCAATTACTGTGTGTCTTAGATGTTTTTTCATATTTAAGTGTGCAGAAGGCTGAATGTTTTGTGTCCTTTGAAAATTCATATGTTGAAAACTATCTCCCAATGTAATGGTATCAGGAAGGGGAGGCCTTTGGGAAATGACTAGAACATGAGGGTGGAGTCACCATGAGTAGGATTAGTACCTTATAAGGGAGACCCAAGAGGGCTCCTTATCTCTTAGGCCAAGTGAGGACACAGTCTGGTCCTGGTCTATAAAACAGGAAGTAGGCATTCACCAGACAATAAATCTGTTGGCACCTCGATCATGGACTTTTCAGCCTCCGGAACTGTGAGAAGTAAATTTCTGTTGTTTATAAGCTGCCCATCCAATAGGGGCTTCCTTGGTGGCCCAGACAGTAAAGAATTGCCTACAATGCAGGAGACCTGGGTTCAATCCCTGAGTCAGGAAGATCCCCTGGAGGAGGAAATGGCAACCCACTCCAGTATTCTTGCCTGGAGAATCCCTTGGACAGAGCAGTCTGGGGTCAATAGAGTGGCAAAGAGTCAGACACAACTGAAGCAACTTAGCACAGTCAATAGTAATTTTTAATTACAGTCCAAAGGAACTAAAAGAGTGAGAAACTAACAAGTTGATTGGAAATTATTTATGCACAAATGGAGCTTGTTGACTGGACCTTAAATGTAGGGTGATTGCTTATGGATATAGACAGTTTATCATGGGATCCTTCAAATGATGTATCCTTCCATTCTAATTTCTGTCTTTTAAAATTATACCGATATTTGTCTCCTCTCTTGTTTTTCTTCTTCTTCAGTCTTATAAACTTTTCATTCCTTTACCTTCATTCTAAATAAAAGGCCCCCGCCCCACACACACAAAAAGCCCCACTTTTTACTGAAGTATAAATGCCTTCAGAAAAGTGTCACAAACATGCAACCTGAACACACATGTAAATCAGCACTCAGATTAAGAAACAGAACATTATTAACAAGAAGCTCCCATGTTCTCTTCCAGAGTCATTACTCCACTAAGAGTAATCGCTACATTTGTTACCAAAAGAGACTTCTGTCTACTCACCTGTGCACAGTAAAGTGGATGTACTGACGCAGGGTTATAGTGGAGTGGAGTGCAGCATTTATTGCAGGCACCAAGCCAAGGACTCTAGGCAGCTGGGACTCAAAAGATCTGAACTCCCTGGTGGCTTTCAGGGCAGAGTTTTTAAAGACAGGGATGAGGGAGAGNTATCTGCAAAATAGCCCAAAGGACATAGCTTCGAATATTATCTATAACCTTTGTTGTCCAGTTTCTAAGTCATGTCTGACTCTCTGAGACCCCATTGACCGCAGTACGCCAGGGTTCTAAGACCTTCACTATCTCTAGGAGTTTGCCCAGACTCATGTATGTTGAGTCAGTGATGCTATCTAACCATCTCATCCTCTGTCGCCCCCTTCTCCTCCTCCCTTGAGGAGTAACTAAAGGTCCTTGACTTTGTTTAATGGCTAAACTATTATTAGTTCGTCTTGCTTGAGTGTTTCCCCTTCTTTCTGCATTTTCTCACTTCTGATTAGTTTTATTCTTTAGAATTCAGGTAAAGTGTAGAAGGCTAAAGTTTTTCTACAGACAAGAGGCAGGCGGAGAACATGGGGAACAAGAGGTTCTGTCCTTGGAAGGCCCAGTAAGGTCCTGCTTGGTTACACATTGACTTCTAACAGCATGGATATTTGCATAGTTTCCAATTTAGTGCTATTACTAAGTATAAGCATAAGCTTTTTTGGTGCATGTCCTTTAAGTGAACATATGTACACATCTTTAGCTATGCGTAGCTTCAGCTTTCGCTGATCCTGCCAAACAGTTTAACAAAGTGATTGGGCCAATTTATGTTCCCTTCAGTAGCCTGAAGGAGAAGGCAATGGCACCCAACTCCAGTATTCTTGCCTGGAAAATCCCATGGACGGAGGAGCCTGGTAGGTTGCAGTCCATGGGATCGCTAAGAGTGGGACACGACTGAGCGACTTCACTTTCACTTTTCACTTTCATGCATTGGAGAAGGAAATGGCAACCCACTCCAGTGTTCTTGCCTGGAGAATCCCAGGGACGGGGGAGCCTGGTGGGCTGCCGTCTATGGGGTCGCACAGAGTCGGACACGACTGAAGCGACTTAGCAGCAGCAGCAGCAGTAGCCTGAGAGTTCTGGTTGCTCCACAGTCTTGCCAGTACTTTGTATTTTCTCTCTTTTTCATTTATCCTTTCTGGTGGGTAGGTAAGGGCTTCCCAGGTGGTGCTAGTGGTAAAGAACCCACCTGTCAAAGCAGGAGACTNCACGACTGAAGCGACTTAGCAGCAGCAGCAGCAGTAGCCTGAGAGTTCTGGTTGCTCCACAGTCTTGCCAGTACTTTGTATTTTCTCTCTTTTTCATTTATCCTTTCTGGTGGGTAGGTAAGGGCTTCCCAGGTGGTGCTAGTGGTAAAGAACCCACCTGTCAAAGCAGGAGACTTAATAAACATGGGTTCAATTCCTGGTGGGGAAGATCCCCTGGAGAAGGGTATGTCAACCCACTCCAGTTTTCTTGCCTGGAGAATCCCACGGTCAGAGGAGCCTGGCAGGCTACAGGTCATGGGGGTCAGAAACAGACACGACTGAATGGCTGAGTATGCATGCATGTACATGGGTGCATAAAGGTGTCTCACTGAGGTTTTTTAAAAAATATGTTATTTGTGGGATCTTCATCGCCACATGCCAGATCTTTCATTGTGGCATATGGGCTCTAGTTGTGGTGCCAGGGCTTGTTCCATGGCATGTGGGATCTTAGTCCCTAAAACTGGATGGACCACAACCCTTGAATTGCAATACAGATTCCTAATCACTGAACCACCCAAGAAGTACTTCTCTGAGGTTTTAATTTGCATTTCCCCTTTACTTTTTTGTTTTTTTAGGTGTTTCAGGATGGAGCAGATGAAAATGCAGAGGGTTAATGCTGGATATCTGCCAGAAAGTTTCCCTTAATGGGTAATTACCTAATGGAACTTAGAACCTTTTCTCCTGTACTGGAAGCCACACAATGTAGCGATGAGGGCAACAAGCTTTGCAATCAGATATACTGTTTTGATCCCCAGCTCCAATTCTTACTTGCTGAATTACTTTGAGAAATTTATTTAACCTTTCTCTACATTATGTAAAATGGCACTAATAATAGTATTGCCTCATGAGATTATGAGGATTAAATGAGATAAAATATGTAAAACGTTTTGCAAAGTTCCTGGCATACTATTAGCACAGAGTCCCCAAATGGCAGCTATTATTATCCCTTATATTGCTTATGCACATCTCATTTCTATTTTACACATTCTAGGACAAAGCAACAACACATAGCACACATAAGGTGCCTCATAAATGACAGTTACTGATAAAGACTGGATGAAAGTTTTAAAATATAAACGGAAGGTATTGTGGTTCTTGTTATAAAAGATGGCATATGCATTATAATGGATATAGTATAAAAGGCACTTCTAATGGAACAACAGACTGGTTCCAAATAGGAAAAGGAGTATGTCAGGGCTGTATATTGTCACCCTGCTTATTTAACTTATATGCAGAGTACATCATGAGAAATGCTGTACTGGAAGAGGCACAAGCTGGAATCAAGATTGCCGGGAGAAATATCAATAACCTCAGATATGGAGATGACACCACCCTTATGGCAGAAAGTGAAGAGGAGCTAAAAAGCCTCTTGATGAAAGTCAAAGAGGAGACTGAAAAAGCTGGCTTAAAGCTCAACATTCAGAAAACGAAGATCATGGCATTTGGTCCCATCACTTCATGGCAAATAGATGGGCAAACAGTGGAAACAGTGTCAGACTTTATTTTGGGGGGCTCCAAAATCACTGCAGATGGTGACTGCAGCCATGAAATTAAGACGCTTATTCCTTGGAAGAAAACGACCAACCTAGATAGCATATTGAAAAGCAGAGACATTATTTTGCCAACAAATGTCCATCTAGTCAANAAAAAAAAAAAAAAAAGGAAGGCACCACTTATCCTAAAACATGTTAAGCCTTTCCGATTTTAACAGAGCTTTTGTTCAGCACTGGAGAAACTGGTAAGGCCCCAGCGGCCCCAGCAGCTTCCGTACAAGATGGCGTCGCCCACTTGTACACCCCTGCTCGGGTTACGTCACGGAACCGGAAGTGGTTTCCGTCCTAGAGGATTCGGGTGGGTGCGCGCAGGTGGTCACAGAAGTTCCAGATCTTCAGCGTGGGGTGCCGCAGGTGTTCGGGTCGGGTCCAGGGCCGCAGGTAAGTGAGGCTCGACGGCCGGCGAAGCTGTTCTCCGGCTCTGTGCGAATGGTGGAGGCGGTTTTCCGTGCGGACTGAGGAGGGGGCTCAATATGCTGGCGAGGTCACCGTGCGCGGGGGCGAATGATTGCGGGACCTCGTTGTCCCCGAGCGACTTGGCCCTGCCCCTCTTCCCGCCTTCCTCGCCGGTGGCGGGGGCAGTTCAGCACCTAGGCGCGCCGCGGGGGCTGTCACCTCGGTCGCTGCTCCCGGTGGCCTTCCGGGGCCGCCGCCTCGGACTCGCGACTGCTCTCCTTAAGGAGTACCTACCAAACCTTCCTGGCTTCTTGACCCAGTTAGCTACAAAGGAAGCAGCGCTCGTAACATCTGGCAGCTCCTTAGGCGCTGCGTGTTCCACGCGTCCACAGATAAGAGTTTCGTGCTCTCGATTCGTGGGGACCGACGCCCGCCCCCGTTGTTACCACCTCTTTCTTCCCAGACCACACCCGCTGCTATGGATCTTGTTGGGAGGCACCTCTTTTTCTTTTCGCAACCCTGGAATATAGATCAGGACTAGAACCGTAATGTTGATTTACTACAGAATTGATACATGCTTGTTAAAATATAAACGAAACCTAAACTTTTACAAGCTTTTGATATATTAATGGACACAAACTCCCTTAGGCACTCATTTCTTGAAAACACTAAAATATTTACACCGTAGAACTGCACTGAAAGGTTTTGTAATATCAAAGTTGCCAAGTTGGAGAGAAAAAGAGTAATTTAAGAGAAGGGAAGGAATTATGAATTTTGGTCAAGTTGAGTTTGCTTTTAAAAAATGTATTTATTCTTTTATATTTATTTTAGCTGTAGCCCATGTCATTTACACAAAATAGATCCTCTCTGACCTCTTTCCATCTCCATCTTTTCTTTTTTAATCTTTTCCCCAAAGTAACTTATCAGTTTCGCATGTTTTTTCTTTCTTTTTTTTTTGTTTACATTTATTGATATGTGTTTGTACAGATAGGTGTGTAAAATTTGGGGTTAAACTTTTACCAACGTGGTATATTTTACCTCTTCAACAACTAAACTTGTGCTTAAAAATGGGTCTTGGAACTTTTTCTTGGTTAATATGTAGACATCTGCCATATTTGTTCTTGCTCTGTAAATTCCAGAGCATGTTACAGTCCCATAATATGTGAGATTCCATAGTTTGCTTAGTTCTTCTGTCTTAGGCACAGTGCGGCAGAGAACATCCTCCCACAGCGTCTGTGAGCTTGAGTGAGCATTTCTCAAAGATAGAAACCTGCAGGTGGAATTGCTGGGTGGGAGGGTGTGGATATTTAATGCCAAACTGCCCACCAGCAGTGTATAATAATCTCTGCTTTCCCAGCTTTTTTAAACATTTGATGGTGTCAGCCTTTTTTGCTTTTGCCAATCTGATGTGTGGGAAATGACTCTAATTTGGTGTTTTAATATGTATTTCCCTGGTTATTGGTGAGATTGAGCATCTTTTCATGATCGTTGGCTATACGTATTCCTTCCTCTTTTGAGAAATGCCTCATTTCTTTTGGGTGGTCTGGTTATATATGGTAATGTTTTATAGAATCTTTTGTCATTTATATACCTTTGAAATATTTATTCCCAACATTTTGAAGTTGTTTCTTATCTCTTAACCATGTGGCATCTTTGTAGAATCAAAGTTGTAAATTCTATGTTTAAATGTATCAGTCTTTTACCTTGTGCATTTAGTGGGCTTTCATTCCTAATCCCAGTGGTTCTCAAATGGGAGCTGTTTTGCTTTCTGGGAGCCACTTGGCAATGTCATGAGATGTATTTTGGTTGTCATCCAGTGGGTAGAAGCCAGGGATGCTGCTAAACACCCTTCAGTGCCCGGGAAAGCCCTTAAGCAAAGAATTTTTCTGGCCTAAAATGTCAGTAGTGCTGAGGTTGAAAAACCCTGTGCTACCCTGAGGCCACATTTTCTCTTACTACCTTGTTTTCTCCTGTAAGTTGTTACATGTTAGAGTTTTTCTCTAATTCCTTTGTATGTGTGTCAGAGAGAGAGAGAAAGAATAATGGTGTATGCTTTTTTCTTGTTTTCCAAGCAATGTCACTCTGAATATCAGTCCATTCTTGACCCGTTAATCTAAAATACCACATTTATCAAGTACTAATGTCTCACCCACACAGTGTCTTTTCTGTAAGCTCTTCTGTCCTATGTCCGAATTTTCTATTTTGCTGGGCCAATACCATAGCATTCTACATTAAATATATATTATACTTTGGTATCTATTAGGGTAAGTAGTCCCTTATGATTATTTTTACTGTTATGTTATTGGAAGTCATACTTTATCAGCTCATGTACTCATTATTTAATCAGTGTTTTGGGGGTAGTCTTAGAGTTTCTTTCTCAGATTAATTTTAGAATCAGCTTGTCAAGTAGTTTTTTTCTTTTTTTAAGTGAGTTTACCGTGACCTAGATGGGAAGCGGTGGGGCTGGGGGGCTTCCTGGTGGCTCAGTGGTAAAGAATCTGCCTGCCAGTGCGGGAGACATGGGTTTGATTTCTGGAATGGGAAGATCCCCAGGAGAAGGAAATGGATACTCACTCCAGTGGGATTCTTGCCTGGGAAATCCCGTGGACAGAGGAGCCTGGCGGGCTACAGTTCATGTGGTCCCAAAAAAGTCAGGAACGACTTGGTGACTGCAACAAAATGGAAAGGAAACCTAAGAAAGAGTGGGCATATGTATACATATGACTGATACACTTTGCTCTACAACAAGAAACTAACACATTGTAAAGCACCTGTAGCCAATAAAAATTAATACAAAAATAATTGCATTTAAAAAATCAGATGGTCTTACTGAAATGTGATTCACATAATTTGTTTTTTAAAGTACACAATTCAGTGATTTTTTAGTATATTTCCAGTTAAGCAGGTGTTGCTATATGATTATACAATGGAAGTGAGAAATAGATTTAAGGGCCTAGATCTGATAGATAGAGTGCCTGATGAACTATGGAATGAGGTTCGTGACATTGTACGGGAGACAGGGATCAAGACCATCCCCATGGGAAAGAAATGCAAAAAAGTAAAATGGCTGTCTGGGGAGGCCTTACAAATAGCTGTGAAAAGAAGAGAGGCGAAAAGCAAAGGAGAAAAGGAAAGATATAAGCATCTGAATACAGAGTTCCAAAGAATAGCAAGAAGAGATAAGAAAGCCTTCTTCAG
>SJYV01009644.1:954514-980167 GCA_006410875.1 Neotragus pygmaeus | reverse complement strand
AAGAAAGCTGAACGCAGAAGAATTGATGCTTTTGAACTGAGGTGTTGGAGAAGACTCTTGAGAGTCCCTTGGAATGCAAAGAGATCCAACCAGTCAATCCTAAAGAAATCAGCCCTGTATATCCATTGGAAGGACTGATGCTGAAGCTGAAACTCCAATCCTTTGGCCACCCGATGCGAAGAACAGACTTATTGGATAAGACACTTACGCTGGGAAAGATTGAAGGTGGGTGGAGAAGGTGAGAGGGTGAGATGGTGGATGGCATCACCAATTCAATGGACATGAGTTTGAGCAAGCTCTGGGAGTTGGTGATGGACAGGGAAGACTGGCGTGCTGCAGTCCATGGGGTTGCAAAGAGTCAGTCACGACTGAGCAACTGAACTGAAGCTGTAATTTTTCAAATGCTAAGGAGGAGTGACTGAATGTAAATAAATCATATCTGTGTTGCTTTCATATCCATTCATCAGTGTCTGTCCAAGTCCTTACAGACATTTTTTGTTTGTGGTTGAAACTGCAAAATAATTTCAGCCTGGTGGACAGAGTAGTCTTTGCAAAGAAGTTATGCAAAAATGATTTCCCTGGTAAGGCCTTTTCCTGTTGTGTTTCTGCTTTACGTATTTTCTTCAACTAAGTCCTTTGCCCCACACAGCTTTTCCTACTGCCGTATAACTTTAAAAAACAAAGCAAACCTTTAGTAACTTTTGCCAATTGAAATCTAAGAGGAAAAGGGATAGTTCTATTTTTGCATGTCCATTTATTTATAAATTTATTAACTTAGGTTACTTATCAAGGCTATGACTCTACCCAGCCTGAAATCTGAATCAAGATAAAGTCTGTTATTTTTTCAGGTAGCTTCTTATGCTGCATTTCCTTCCTTCTATATTCTTAACTCAGCAAAGAGCTTGATCATGTTAAGGTTAAAAAAGATTTCTCAAAAGAATCTAATGTTACATTTGCCATACAGACACAAATGGATATTATTCTGACTAAGATCACAAAGAGTTCTTAGAATTTTTCTTGAACACCTGCCAAATAGTCAACTGAAGTCATAATTTAGAAACCATGTATTTTCTTCTCAGGTTTGTATAGGGATGCATGAATCTTCAAAGCTTCAGCGAAAAGGTTCTACTAGTTTAGAAAGTGTGCTAAGCTTGTAGAGGCTTCTTCTCTCAACACAGTAATAGCCTGTACCTCCTTGCCTGATCAATTACCTCTCAGTACATCCAGTTTCCATTTCCTTTTTTAAATTCTTTAATTCTTTTGGTACTCTACCCTTTCCCAGTCTGTCCTTACCTCTGAAAATCTGTTAGGAGGCCCAAGACATCTTGTAGTTTCTCTTCTTGGTCCTGACTCCTAATGTATCATAATTTTCTACATTCCCAGGCTATTTAACACTGAAGATATACCATGTTTCAAAACATTTAATGCTACAACTCACCAGTAGTGGCTTCCCAAGTGGCACTAGTGGTAAAGAAACTACCTGCCAATGCAGGAGACATTAGAAACCAGGTTAGATCCCTGGATTGGGAAGATCCCCTGGAGAAGGGCATGGCAACTCACTCCAGTGTGTTTGCCTGGAAAATCCTCATGGACAGAGAAGCCTGTCAGGCTACAGTCTGTAGGGTCACAAAGAGTCCAACAAAACTGAAGCAACTTAGCACATGTGTGGTAGAGAAGCTATCAGAATGATTGGATCTCACAAATCAGTAGCAAAAAATACAATAAAGAAATGGCAGGGAATTTCCTAGCATTCCAGTGGATAGAACTTGGTGTTTTCACTGCTGGGGCCTGGGTTAAATCCCCGGTTGGGGAACTAACATCCAACAACCTGCATACTATAGCCAAAAAAAAAAAAAAAAGGAAAAGATCAAAAGCTAGANAGGCTTCTCTAGTTGTGGCGTGTGGGCTCTAGAGCACATTTGGAGTATTTCTGTAGAACATCTTCTCTTCTTTATTAAAGAAAAATGATATAGTGCCTTCTGTAGAGGATTGTTAAAAAGGATTAAATGAGTAATGTTTCATAAATATATAGGCATATGTGTGTAAAGAGCCTGGCACTTGATAATGTGCTCCATAAGTGAAACCTGTTATATCCCTGCTCTTCCAGTCTTCTGTATCTTCAGTAAGGTTTTATTTGTTTCTTTGTATTCCGTTCAGATCAGTTCAGTTGATCTTACATATTTTTTGTTGAGTTTATACTTATGTTGTGTGTGTATGTTTATTTTAAAATATGTGGCTTATAGTTTAAAAATAGTGTATATTTCTATTATGAATGAGATTGTCTTCATATTTTTGTAATGGGTTTGGGAAGCTATTAGTTTTCTATTCATCACACTTTGAAAATTCTAAGTTGTAAAAGTTGTGGCTTGTTTACTAATCCAGGTTACTCCGACGCCAGCGTTCTGTTAGGAACTGGTGTTCTTTTCCGTTCTGCCTTCTTCGGCCCTGATTTGAGTTTTCTTCTCATCTTGGCTCTGCTATTGTGAGTCTTAATGTAATGGGTCTGCCTGCCTCTAGCCTTGCCCTCATCCAATCTAGCACATACACAGTGACCAGAGTGTTCTCTGAAATATGAGCCTAAACTTGTCACTGTGATTCTAAGTCTGTTATTCGCTCTCCACTTCCTATAAGGTTTTATCTTACCAGGTAATATAGGGCTTCTCATGACTTGGCCTGTATCTCCTCCTTCTGGCATCGTTCCTCTCTGTCTCCTTACTTATACATTATGCTCAGCACAGTGCTGTCCAGTTGAAATATCATGTGAGCCCCAGACATAATTTAAAGCTTTCTACTAGCCACAGTAAGAGTATAAAAAGAAACAGGTGAACTTAATTTTAACAGGTATTGTTTAACCCAGTAGATCCAAACTATCATTTCAACATGAGATATAAGAAATCAGTATGGAATTACTTGAGATAGGAAGTATAATAGAGGTTACTAAGGGTTGGGGAGGGAGGAATGGGAAGTTACTGTTTAAAACAGTTTGTTTGGGATGATGAAGTAGTTCTAGAAATGAATAGGGATGGGACTTCCCTGGTGGCTCAGTGGTTGGGAATCTTGTTTTATCCCTGGTGCGGGAACTAAGATCCCATAAGCTGCTGGGCCACTAAGCCTGTGCGCCACAACTAAGACATGATGCAGCCAAATAAATAAATATTAAAAAAAAAGAAGAAGAAATGGATAGTGGTGATGATTGCATAACCTTGTGGATGCAGTTATGCCACTGAGTGATACTCTTCAAAATGTTAAAATGTAAATTTTGTGTTATGTGTGTTTTACTACGATGAAATAAAAGGTCACCTTAAAAATCAAAATGGAAGGGCTTCCCTGGTGGCTCAGTGGTGAAGAATCCACCTGCCAGTGGAGGAGACACGGGTTCGATCCCTGGTCCGGGAAGATCCCACATGCTGCAGAGCAGCTAGGCCCGTGTGCCATAACTTTGGAGCCTGTGCTCTAGAACCCAGGAGCTGCACCTACTGAAGCTCGAGCGCCCTGGAGTCCGTACCCCGCAACAAGAGAAGTCACCGAGATGAGAAACCCTTGCACCGCATCGAAGAGTAGCCCCTGCCTGACTCAGCGAGAGAAAAGCCCGTGCAGCAGCTTAGACCCAGCACAGCCAAAAATAAATATTTTTTAAAAATCAATATGGAAATGATCAATAAGATAGTTTTTATTATTTTTTAAGAGTCAGTCTTTAGAATTCAGAATTTTGCATTTATGGTGCATGTTAAGTTTGCTTGAACTTTCCCACGTGTGCCGTGACGCTTCGTGCCTTTCATATCTTTGCACGAGCTGTTGTTCCCTCTGCCTGGAGTGCCCTTCTCTCTGCCTGGTGCACCTAGAGGGTGCTAGCTCATTAAAAAATTTTTTTTTGGAGAAGGAAATGGCACTCGACTCCAGCACTCTTGCCTGGAAAATCCCATGGATGGAGGAGCCTGATAGGCTACCGTCCATGAGGTCGCAAAGAGTCGGACACGATTGAGCGACTTCACTTTCACTTTCACTTTGCCATTAGAGTGTATGAATAGTCACAGGTGGATACATAAACAGATAAGCATAAATAAAACTAATAAAACTTATTTTTTTAATTTTTGAAATATACTTATTTATTATTATTCTTTTTGGCTGTGCTGGGTCTTCGTTGCAGCGTGCAGACTTCTCTAGTCGGGTGTGAGGGCTTAGTTGCCCTGAGGCATGTGAGGTCTGAGTCCCAGGACCAGGGATTGCAAGGTGTATTCTTAACCCCTGGACCCTCAGGGAAGTCCCCAGTTTGCTCGTCTTTTAACACCAGTACCAGTCTCATCCCTCTCAGCAAGCGTTTCTCTTAATAATTCCCACTCCTCTTCTTGGCCATCCTGTACGTGTGTGCTTCTGTGGTTTGTTACCTCACTGTATTGCAAATTGTTCAGGATACCCATTTCTCCTTTTCTGAACTCTGCATTTTCAAAGCAGATTGGCCTTTTAACTCTTTTTACCCAGAGTCTGGCACAGTGTTTGGTTTATTGAAAGGGTTGTATACATGTTTACTGAATGAATCCCTTGACTGGGAGAGAAAATATCCCACAAAATTTCTCCATATAAAAATGAATTAATAACTATTTTGAATGTTGCCAAGAGTTCCTTCATATGGAGGTACCCTACTTGCTCCTTCAATTTCCCTATTAGGATTTTCTTTTTCATAGGCCACATGATGGTAAATAATAAGTGGGAGCCTGGCTGCTTGGGAATTCCAGGTCTGAGGGAGCCCTTCTCAATGGAAGCAAATCAATAATGCTCTTTTTTTTTTTTTTTTTTTAAAGTATTCTGCTTTAACGTAACCTGATTTTAGCATTATTAACCATGGAGGTAGTGTGAAATACAAAAATAAATTTGAAAAATGAATTAATAAAAACACATGTCAGACGATGTTATTTTCACAGAAAACAAAAATTCACTTTTCTATACAAAAACTTGTAAGTTGGGGGAGAAGGCACAATCAAGATGCAAACTGAGGGGCTTCCCTGGTGGCTCAGTGGTTAAGAATCCACCTACCGATGCAGGGGACACGGGTTTGATCCCTGCTCCAGGAAGATCCCTCTTGGGCAGCTAAGTCAGTGGGCCACAACCGCTGAAGCCCCCATGCCCTAGAGCCTGTGCTCCACAACAAGAGAGTGGCCCCCACTCTCCCCCTGCTCTCAACAACTAGACAAAGCCCTTGTGCAGGAAATAAATGAACAAATATATATGTTTTTAAATCCAAATTAATCTCAAAGGATAAAATGTCTGGTTGAAACATACAAGAAGAAATTTAGAAGAAAGAAATGTAAAATTTTGGATTTAAGTGCAAAGTATACAAGTATTTAAAATGGGGAATTCAATATGACTTCAGTGAACTTTATTTACCACAAACTCTATATGAATCATCAGTGTGATTCTGCTGTTCAAACACCTATCATTTCATCCAGCATAAATAAAATATAGGGCCCAGAGCCTGGGAAGTAATAGTACCAATGTAGTCTACACCAATTAGACCATGTCTCAAGTATTGAATACAGACCTGGGTGCCACATTTTAAGAGATACATTGGCAAGCTTGGAGCCATTCAGAAGGATCTAGCCATAATGGCTAGTGGTCTGTAAACTAGGTCACAAGAAGACTGATTGGATTAAGTAGAATGTACCAGGGGAACTTGTAAGAGCTGTCTTCACATATTTCACAAGCTCTTAGGAAAGAGTAAACACTTTTGTCATTTCAGAGGCCAGACTGAACATCAAAGAGAAAAATTTCCATGTAGGGAACTTTTACAGAATGCAAGACCGTTTCAACAAAAACTGCCTCTTAAGGTAATGAACTGTTTCTGGGAGCATTCAGGTAGAGATCAGGTCATGATCTGTCACGAAGGAAAGAAATCTTGAACTGTGTGAGAGCTGAATTTGGCGTCTAGATTTTCACTTTATAGTTCTTTGTTTCCCTTTAATAAGACTACTGTGGTTTATAGAACCCAGTAGTAGTCATATTTAACATTTATTGAACTCTAAAGTGCTAGCCAATATGCTAAGTCAAGCCATTTCGTCATCTTACTTGAGCCTTACAATAATCCTACATGGTAGGTACTATCCTTCTCATTTTACTGATAAGGCAGCTGAGACTTAGAGAAGTTCAGTAAATTGCCCAAGGTTATATAGCCACCAGGGTTCCATGGTGGCTCAGTGGAAAAGAATCCGCCTGCTAATGCAGGAGGCGAGGGTTCAATCCCTGGGTCAGAAAGATCCCCTGGAGAAGGAAAGGATTTTTCTTGCCTGAAAAATCCCTTGTACAGAGGAGTCTGGCAGTCCGAACGATCACAGAGTCAGACACAACTGAGTAAAACAACAACAATGTAGCTAGTGAGTGGCAGAGGCCCAGGGTGTTTGACTCTGGGGCTTATGTTTTTATCCTCTACCTTATGATACTCTCTGAACACTTTAACTTATTGTTTAATTCATTAAAATGAGATTTCTTTCAGGAATATGATCAAAAGTCTTAAATATTAACTGGGAAAGTTACTTTGCCTGTCTCTAAAAGTGAAAATGAAGTGTTAGTCACTGTCATGTCCAACTCTTTGCGATGCTGTGGACTGTAGCCTGACAGTCTCCTCTGTCCATGGAATTCTCCAGGCAAGAATGCTGGCGTGGGTTGCCATGCCCTTCTCCAGAGGATCTTCCCAACTCAGAGATTGAACCCAAGTCTGCTTTGCAGGCAGATATTTTTTTTTGGTCTGAGCCACCAGGAAGCCCATCTCTAAGAAGCACCACTTAAAAAAACGTGTTTCTAATTGGAGTCGGAAAAGAGTCGGATGTGATTTAGGGACTAAAACAACAACAACAACAAAATTATGAACATATACATACTCGTACAGAATTTGAAAAATCAAAACTACTTTAACCCTATTGCCTTAGGTAACCACTGTCGTCAGTTTTATAACAGTTATTTTATGCAATTATTTTATATAATTTTTAATACAGTTTTTTAAAAAAGAATGGCAGATCCTTTGTCACTGAAGATGGTGAAGCATTGAAAGCTTTGGATTCCAGATCCAGTCCTTAGTGAGATGTCTTAGTCTGAATTTATAGAGTACCACAGACTGGGTGGCTTAGAGACACCAGTTCTAACAGTTTTGGAGTCTGGAAGTCCAAGATCAGATTGCCAGCATGGTTGAGTCTTCTGGGCTGCAGGCTGCTAACAACTTCTTGTTGTATCCATAGTGGCAGAGATGAGAAAGAAACAAGTTCTCTTTTTCTGGGCACTAATCCTATTCACTAGGGCTCCACCCTCATGACCTCATCTGATCCTAATTACCTTCCAAAGGCCCCACTTCCTAATACCATCAGTTGGAGTTTGAGATTTCCTCATGAATTTCAGAGGGACACAGACATTCCATTTATAACCCAAGATTTGATTTTTCTCACTCCTAGCCCAGTGTTGAACCATACTGCTTGTTTATAGTATCACAGCTCAATAAGGGAAGACATTTTTTTTAGTTTCATGTGGGTAAACAGTTTTGTAGTCTAATAATTGAATTAGAAATAATCTATCCTAAAATGTTATCATATAATACCTTGAATTGTTTTATTCATCCAGTAAATATTTATTGTTATCAGCTCTGTGCTAATTGCTGGAGATAGTTATATATAAATGAAGAAGCCAGGTAAGGTGAAGAAGCATTTGAGGTCCCTATTTTCATGGGGTTTACATGCTGGTGGGAAAGATAGACAGTGAATGAACCAGCAGTCATTAATTCATAAGTCAAGCCAACAGGAGAAAAGTCAGAAATATCCCTAAGTTTAAAAAATTACATACACTTGTGTAACCCACACCTCCATCAACATATGGAACTTTACCATAATTTCAGAAATTTCCTTCATATCTGAAATGCTTTTCCCTGGAATTGGGCGTAACTGGCTCAGTTTTTGTCATTCAATGCACAGCTTAAATGTCTCTTCCCTGGACCCACCTCTCTCAGAGACAACTATTGTTCAGATTTTTTTTCTACCATAGATTAGTTTTAGCCGTTCTAAATATATATAAATAGATGTTCTTTATATATAAATAGAACTATACAGTATCTCTTTTATATCTGTCTTCCTTCACTCAGCCTAAGGTTGAGATTCATCTTGGTTGCATGTGTTAGTAATAAGTTCCTTTTTATTCTTGATTAACATTGCACTGTATGGATGTACCACTTGGGCTGTTTCCAGTTTGGGGCTATTGTGAATAAAGCTGTTATGAATATGCTTATACAAGTCTTTTTGTGGATATATTTAATTTATCCAGCTTGGACTCAGAGAACTGTACCAAATCTGACCTCCTTCATCTTCCAAATTTTCCTTTTGTGGATATTGAGTTTCTCAATCCATCCTTTGTGTCTGTTCTTATATTTTTTATCTCTTTATCTTTGTGATGCATTCTGAATGACTTCCTCAGATTTATCTTCAGTAACTCTTCCTCTCTCTCTGCCTGATCCACTGTTTGTTGAGTATTGAGTTTTTTAAAAAATTTTAACAAATGTTTTTTGTATCTAGAAATTCTACTTTTTGTTGTCTCCTGTTGATGCTTTAGATTTCATTTTCCTGAATTTCCCTGATTGTTACTTTGAAGTCTCTTTCAGATCTCAGATATGACTTTTTTTTTCCTTGCTGGTTCCGTGAGCTATTTTTATTGGTTTTAGGGTTTGGGGTTGTGTGTTGTTTTCTCTCATTTGTGAACACCCTTGTAGGGACTGATCTTCCATGGCAGTCCTGCATGTTTCTTGCATGGTGGAAACAGTTTTATGATCAGCTCTGTCTTCTAACAGAACTCATCTTTAGTTTTAGTTTCTCAGCTAAGAGTTTCCTTTTGTAAGTGTAACGTGAACTCAGCCCCTGTTATCAGTCCAGAGTGCAGATTTGAGGGGTTGTCCTCTCAGGGAGAACTCTGTTCACATTCTCTTTTCTTAAATTGAATGAAAGATTCTTTATATTCTATAGTACTTTACAGTTTTCAAAAGTTTTACACTCATATATACAGCTTTTCCCTTATAGATTATTAGAAAATATTGAATATATTTTATGTACTATGGTATACAGTAGATCCTTATTAGTTATCTATTTTATGTATAGTAATGTGTGTATATTAATCCAAAACTCCTATTTTATCCCTGCTCCCCCTCCTCTTTGGTAATCATGTTTGTTTTCTTTGTGGGTCTGTTTCTGTTTTGCCAATAAGTTCACTTGTTTAATTTTTTTAGATTTCACATTTAAATGATATCAGATGATATTTGTCTTTCTCTGTCTGACTTCACTTAGTATGGTAATCTCCAGGTCCATCCATGTTGTTGCAAGTGGCATTATTTTATTCTTTCTTATGGCCAGATAATACTCCATTGTGCACATATACTCCATGTTTATCCGTTCGTCTGGTGATGGACATTTAGGTTGCTTCCATGTCTTGGCTATTATAAATACTGCTTCGCTGACCATTGGGATACATGTATCTTTTCAAATTAGTGTTTTAGTTTTTTGGGAGTATACACTCAGGAGTGGAACTGCTGGGTCATATGGTAGTTCTTTTTTCCCCAGATTTATTTATTTTTACCTATTTATTTTTGGCTCTACTGGGTCTTCGTTGCTGAGGCTTTCTCTGATTGTGGTGAGCAGGGGCTACTCTTCATTGTGGTGCATGGGCTTCTCATTCCAGTGGCTTCTTATTGCAGACCATGGGCTCTAGGCACGCAGGCCCAGTAGTCGTGGCGCACCAGCTTAGTTGCCCTGCAGCGTGTAGAATCTTCCTGGAGCAAGGACTGAACCCATGTCTCCTGCATTGGTAGGCAGACTCTTAACCAATGGACCACCAGGGAAGCACCCCACCCCCACCCTTTTCAGGGAATGAAGTTGTTTAAAAGATATTTTTAAAATTAATTTTAAAATATTTTTATTTATTTGGCTGTGCCAAATCTTAGTTGTGGCATATGGGATCTTCAGTTTTCTTTGTTGTGGCATGCTTGATCTTTAGTTGGGGCATGCAAACTCTTGGGCTTCCCAAGTGCCACTAGTGGCAAAGAACTTGCCTGACAGTGCAGGAGACTTAAGAGATGCAGGTTCGATTCCTGGGGTGGGAAGATACCCTGGAGGAGGCCGTGGCAACCCACTCCAGTATTCTTGTGTGGAGAATTCCATGGACAGAGGAGCCTGGTGAGTTACAGTCTATAGAGTCACACAGAATCAGACATGACTGAAGCCACTGAGCACATATGCAAATTCTTAGTTGCCTCTGAGTATCTGGAGGGGGCTGTGGGCTCAGGAAGTCTTTAGGCAGCCTGACTGCTTGTGCGGGGAGCTGTGTCACCACCCAGTTAATTGTTTGGCCTGAGGCATCCCAACATTGGAGTCTACAAGCTATTGGGTAGGGCCACAGGCTCTAATGGACTAGAGGGAGGAGCAAAGATCTGCACTGGCTTATATAACTGATTGAGCTCCCAAATGTAACTGTTGCCAGCTGCAGCCACCCCCAACCTCTCCAAAGCCAGCAGGTAGGTCTGACCCAGTCTCCTATCAAATTACAGCTTTTGGCCTGAGCCTCAGTGCTTGTAAGATCTTGTGTGTGTCATTCAAGAGTGGAGTCTGTATTTCCCACAATCCTTTGGGACTCCTGAAATTAAGCCCTGCTGGCATTCAAAGCCAGATGGTCTGGGGGCTAGTCTTCCTGGTGCAGGATCTCTGGGATGGGGAACCCACCGTGGGACTCGGAACTCTCCTGTGGGAGAACCTTTGCAGTGTAATTATTTTGCAGTTTGTGTGTCGCCCACCTGCAAGTATGGGACTTCATATCATGACTCAGCCCCTCCTGCCCATCTTGTGCTTCCATCTTTGTGTCTTTTAGTTGTAGATGATCTTTTCAGGAGGTTTTGGTCTTTTTTCGTAGATGGTTGTTCTGTAGATAGGTGTGGTTTTGGTGTGCTTGTGAGAGGAGGTGAACTCTGGGTCTTTCTGTTCTACCATCCCGGTCGATCTCCAAGGAACTGTTCATATTCTCACCCTTGGGTGGGTGACTTACCCGGACCATGGTGGGTGAACACTTAGAGGCTCTTTTATTAAACAAGGCAACACTTTTCCTGCATCTCTGCTGTGCTCTGGGCCTGTGGCCTAGACTTCTGTCCCTGGGCTGGCGATACACCCCTGCCTTGGAGCTGCTGTGTGTTCTGTCTCTCCCCAACTTTACCCACTGCAGGTTCCCTTCTTCCGTTTCTGACACCTGTCTTCTTTTTAAGTTTAACTGTGTATTAAACTTTTGTTATCTCTTTAATATTTTCTCCAAAATTTGTAATGTTTAGAGTGGGAAAGGGAAGGTTTTTTTTTTTAATCTTCTCAGTATTTTAACTAGAAATCTCAAGCTATGCAAGTTTCTTTAATCTCATTAAGTCTCCATTTCTTCTTCATGAAAAGTATTAGAGAACATACACATGAATACTGAAGCATAGTTTCTGCAAAAAAGTATTTTAAAAGCAGCATAGCCATTTTATTGTTTTCATTAGTACTGTAATAACTGTGATTCCATTCAGTGCTGAATATCTCTGTAGGCATAATGATCAGTTGTTGTAAATATTAAAGTATTTTTAAAAATTTGTTGTTGTGTTAGGGGAAGCACACTGATTGAAACCGCCCACCCTGACCAGGCACCGTAGTAACCATTTGCATGAGTTGTTTTATGACAGGAGATCCTGATAGGGAATACAGAACTAATAAGCCACCACCAACCGGAAGAATTTGGGAAAGGTTGAAAGGAGACACCGCGTGTCCGTCCACCCCCCAGAATCCCTCTCGCTAGCATCTATCTTGGCTGAGTGATGCGTGCACCACCAGGAAAGACTCTGAATTAGAATGGTTGGCCAAAGACCACCCAGAAACTAATCCCATCACCATAAAACCCGAGACTGTAAGCCACTGCTGCAGAGCAGTTCTCCTGGGTTCCCTTACCCTACAGCTCTCCACCCGGATGCCCTTTCCCAATAAAATCTCTTGCTTTGTCAGCACATGTGTCTCCTTGGACAATTCATTTCTGAGTGTTAGACAAGAGCCCAGTTTCTGGCCCTGGAAGGGATCCCCCTTCCTGCAACAGTTGAAACTTAAAAATTGATAAAAAAACAGTACACATTGGGAGTTCCTTGGTGGCTTTTTGGTTAGGATCCTGGGCTTTCTTTGGTGGCCTGGGTTCAATCTCTGGTCTGGAGCTGAGATCCCAAAAGCCATGTGGTGTGGCTGAAACAAAATAAAGTACACATTGAACCAAAACCAAGAGTCACAGAGCAGTATTGTTCAGTTGCTAAGTCCTCTACAACTCTGCGACCCCATGGACTGCAGCATGCCAGGCATCCCTGTCCTTCACTGCCTCCTAGAGTTTGCTCAAACTCAATCATTCCCAGCATCAGGGTCTTTTCCAGTGAATTGGCTCTTTGCATCAGGTAGCCAAAGAACTGAAGCTTCAGCATCAAACGTTCCAATTCAGGGCTGATTTCCTTTGAGATTGAGGGACTCTCAAGAATCTTCTCCAGCACCACAATTTGAAAACATCAATTCTTTGGTGCTCAGCCTTCTTTGGGCTACTTTGGTGGCTCAGAAGGTAAAGAATCGCCTGCAATGCAGGAGACTTGAGTTCGATCCCTGGGTTGGGAAGATCCCTGGGTTGGGAAGATCCCCTGGAGGAGGGCAGGGCAACCCACTCCAGTATTCTTGTCTTGGAGAATCCCCATGGACAGAGGAGCCTCATGGGCTATAGTACATGGGTTTGCAAAGAGTCAGACACGACTGAGCAACTAAGCACAACAGCCTTCTTTATGGTCCAACTCTCACATCCATACATGGCTATTTGAAAAGTATAGGTGGCGTCTAGCAAATGGCTGTGTCTTTGAACAGTATAGATTTTAGGTCAGAGACAACAGGTGGGTAGCCCTAGAACCCAAAATAGTTTTAAGTTTTAGATTATTTTTAAAATTTATTGAAACTTCAAACTTTTTTATTTCACTGGCACAGTGTTTCAGAAACTAAATTTGTTGCTGACACTTGAAAATGGTGACATTTCACATAAAATTCAGGTATCTAACTTCGCTTAAGTCATCAAGATAATCTGAAGATACTGGGTCTACTTCACGAACAGGTGAGGAAGAGCACAGCAGCTGGTGCTCCATGGTTGCTCTCTCACGTTTTCCCTCCATCAGAGGCCAAAGGCAGCCTGCCATTTATTTTTTCCCTTGTGAAAGTGAAAGTGTTAGTCGCTCAGCCGTGTCCTACTCTTTTGACCCCATGGACTGTAGCCTGCCAGGCTCCGTTCTTGGAATTCTCCACACAAGAATACTGGAGTGGATAGCCATTCCTTTGCGTTACACTTTAACTGTTGTTTTCAAAATAGTACAGAAATAGTAGTATATACCTATGTTTTCTATCAAAAATAGGGACAAAAAAGATAGGTGGTCAAAAACCATATTGTAAGTATCGGTAAAAAAGTTAATCAGTTAATCCAAGGAAGAAATGAAAGATTTTATTTGAGCCAAATTGGAGGAGAGTAACCTGGGAAGAACGTCTCAGAAAGCTCTGAGAATCATTCCATCACTGAGAAGTCAAGGCACAGTTATAAAAGATTTTTGGGACCGAGGGCTGTACATCAGATGTTGTATTATTGACCGTTTATATTACCAAGTTCTAAGTGCCACGTGACCCCTTGTGAGATCAAGAAGGAATGTTATCTCTGAGGAGTTGTCTTATTGATGCTAGGAGAATATTGCTCTTTATGACTGAGCAGGTATTTCTGCTGATGGGGAAGTTTAGGTTAATACATAATGCACAGTGGGAAGAGAGAGGAGGCCGAAGGACAGAAAAAATTTTTGTTTTTCTTGTCTTGCTCTAAAATAATGAATTTTATTTCACATATGAAAAATGTAGAAGAAACTATTTTGTGATAGAAAGGAAGACAGTGCCTACATATTTAATAGGTCATCTGTGTCAATTTCCCCTTGCACTTGGCTTGCTTCACTTATTTATGTTATGCTGTTTTGACCTTGTGAACATTTCAAATTGCAGCCCCCTCTTGGCTCTTACGGAGAAAGCAATGGCACCCCACTCCAGCACTCTTGCCTGGCAAATCCCACGGATGGAGTAGCCTGGTGAGCCGCAGTCCATGGGGTCACTAGGAGTCGGACACGACTGAGCGACTTCACTTTCACTTCACTTTCATGCATTGGAGAAGGCAATGGCAACCCACTCCAGTGTTCTTGCCTGGAGAATCCCAGGGATGGGGGAGCCTGGTGGGCTGCCGTCTCTGGGGTCGCACAGAGTCGAACATGACTGAAGTGACTTAGCAGCTTGGCTAAGTTCTGCTCTTTTTCATTTCTAGTCTGTCTTCTCTTTTGCATTGCTCTAGTTTAACCTCGGTAATTGAATGTGTTTCTATAGGAGAACTACTGAGAACTTCTGAAACAGAAAGTCCACATTTACTCAGGCCTGTGTGTTCCATCCCCTACAGCTCACACCTTCTAGAAAAGTAAAAGTCTCCCCACCAACTCGCTGGTGATTAGATTTTTCAAATTGCAAAGCAGATGTTTCTGTTCAACTGTTAGAAATTGAGGGTTTAAGCGCAAACACCCTAAGGAAAACCCATTAACTAAAATTTACTCACATTACATCAACAAGTGGAAGGAAGAGTCTAGATTTTCTATTTTGATTTTGTAGGATTAAGAGAGCCCTGGGCAACTGATAGAGGGCAGGGTTTTTTCCTTGGATGAGGAAGGAGATACAGGTAAGAGTACGTGCGTATGTGCTCAACCGCTCAGTCCTGTCCGACTCCTTGTGACGCTGTGGACTGTAGCCCTCCAGGCTCCTCTGTCCATGGGATTCTCCAGGTAAGAATACTAGAGTGGGTTGCCATTTCCTTCTCCAGCTTATCTTCCCTACCCAGGGATTGAACCCTCATCTCCTGCAATGACAGACAGATTCTTTACCACTGAGCCATCTGGGAAGCCCAGAAATAGAGTACAGGACATACCAAAGGGGGGAAAAATAAAAATATCACTGTTTCATGTGGAAATTTGTAGCCATTGTTTAAGTTTGTGGTTACATGGATTGTGAATGGAACTTTTTATTTTTTTGTGGGGTGGAGGGGGTGCTTGTTTCCATGTAGCTTCAAATTCTGTTTGTAAATATAGTGTTGCCATTTGTTTTGCAGATTGCGGGGTTAGTGATATGCTTTCCTAAACAGCAGGAAAGTTGAAGATGTCTAAACATTTAGTGGCCTTGACAGTGACCACCCTTCTTGGTGTGGCTGTCGGAGGGTTTGTCCTATGGAAGGGCTTCCAGCGCCGGAGGAGTAAATCCAGCCTGGTGACCCGGCGGCGGCTATCGCAGCAGCAGCAGCAGCAAGTGCCAGGCGGGAGAGAGCTGCCCGCTCCAGGAGAAGACCAGCCACACTCCATTGCTCCCAGAGCCTCATGGGAAGAGAGGATCCTTAGAGCAAAGGTGATGACTGTGTCTCAGGAGGCAGAGTGGGATCAAATTGAGCCCTCACTTAGGAGTGAGATAGAAGATTTTCCAGTGCTTGGAATCGACTGTGAGTGGGTAAGTTAAAAAGCAACACTGAAACAAGTATTTTCCGCTTTTCCAGAGATCTTGAGTAGTCAAATAGAGGATGAGATTAAAGGAGAATTAGCTTGTTCTTAGTTCAGTTCAGGTCAGTTGCTTAGTCACGTCTGACTCTTTGCGACCCCATGGACTACAAAATGCCAGGCCTCCGTATCCATCTCCAACTCCCGGAGTTTACTCAAACTCACGTCTATTGAGTCGGTGATGCCATCCAACCATCTCCTCCTCTGTCGTCCCCTTCTCCTCCTGCCCCCAATCCCTCCCAGCATCAGGGTCTTTTCAAATGAGTCATCTCTTCACATCAGGTGGCCAAAGTATTGGAGTTTCAGCTTCAACATCAGTCCTTCCAATGAATATTCAGGACTGATTTCCTTTAGGATGGACTGGTTGGATCTCCTTGCAGTCCAAGGGACTCTCAAGAGTTTTCTCCAACACCACAGTTCAAAAGCATCAATTCTTCTTCACTCAGCTTTCTTTGTAGTCCAACTCTCACATCCATACATAACTACTGGAAAAATCATAGCCTTGACTAGACGGATCTTTGTTGGCAAAGTGATGTCTCTGCTTTTTAATATGCTGTCTAGGTTGGTCACAACTTTTCTTCCAAGGAGTAAGCGTCTTTTAATTTCATGGCTGCAGTCACCATCTTCATTGATTTTGGAGCCCCCCAAAATAAAATCTGTCACTGTTTCCACTGTTTCCCATCTATTTGCCATGAAGTGATGGGACCAGATGCCATGATCTTAGTTTTCTGAATGTTGAGCTTTAAGCCAACTTTTTCACTCTCCTCTTTCACTTTCATCAAGAGGCTTTTTAATTCTTCTTCCCTTTCTGCCATAAGGGTGGTGTCATCATCATATCTGAGGTTATTGATATTTCTCCCGGCAATCTTGATTCCAGTGATTCCAGCTTGTACTTCCTCCAGCCCAGCGTTTCTCATGATGTACTCTGCATAGAAGTTAAATAAGCAGGGTGACAATATACAGCCTTGACGTACTCCTTTTCCTATTTGGAACCAGTCTGTTGTTCCATGTCCAGTTCTAACTGTTGCTTCCTGACGTGCATACAGATTTCTTAGGAGGCAGGTCAGGTGGTCTGGTATTCCCATCTCTTTAAGAATTTTCCACATCTCTTATTAATTCAGCATAATGCCTTGCCAGGATTCTGTTATCTCTTGTGTTCTGGATATCTGGAGTACAGTTAGGAGCCAGGAAATGTAATCAAAGGAGGCCCCAAGCAGAATAGCTGCCACCAAATCAGATCACAGGTTGGTAGGAGAAACTAAAGATGCCAATACAGTGATGACCAAGAGCACCTGGTGCTGTGGGGAAAGTTTAGTACCACACAAGGCCTGACAGAGCTGTTGAGGGTATTTCTTAATATCAGCAACAGTTGAGTAGTAGTTTATGTCAGTGACCTCAGGCCATCAGGAAAGGATTGGGGATTTTTAGTTGATTGTGTATAAGAGTTATGTCATTTTAGAAATATTAACATATTTCTATGTCATTTTAGAAATGTTTACACCAACAGCAATAGAAGAAAGCATTAGTAAACATTGATCTTTAGTAAATGAGGAAAATTCTCATTTGTCAAACACCTTGATTATTCCAACCAAATGAAGTATAACTGCCGAAACAATAGGGTAGGATGAAGTGAATAGTTAGTAGCAGCTATTGATTTAATAGTGATATGTTTACTACAGCAGAGTAGGTTAAAGTGGCAAATAATCCAAAACCCCCTTCATTTTAGCTTTCGGTGTGTTGAACTTCCGCTGATGCCACACCTCCCTTCGGGTGTGATTGCGTTTCCCTGATTGCTGCCACAGAAAAACCTTCATCCATCCTCCTTCTTTCTGTTCTTCCATCTCTGGTTCCCTTTCTCTTTTGTTTGCTTTTGTGTATTTGCTTAGTTAATATTTTTGTCCTTGTTTTATACAGTCAGTATTTGTTTAGATTTACCAAAGTGTTTACCTTTTTCTTTGCTCATCTTTCCTTGTATCTCAGAATTTTCTGGCATCATCCTCTTTAAGTCTGTCGTTTAGAAGTTCACTTTTTGAGGGCTCATTGATAGTAAATTTATTATTATTTTCTGTGAAAGTGTTAGTTGCTCAGTCGTATCTGACTCTTTGCCACCCCATAGACTGTAGCCCGCCCAGGCTCCTCTGAACTTGGGATTCTCCAGACAAGAATATTGGCGTGGGTTGCCACTCCCTTCTCCGAGGGATCTTCAGACCCAGGGATTGAACCTGGGTCTCTTGCATTGCAGGTGGATTCTTTACTGTCTGTGCCATCAAGGAACCCCATTGTTCTGAAAGTGTCCTTATTTTGATTTTGATCTTTGAAGATATTTTCACTGGATACAAAATTCTAGTTTAGCAGCTTATCAGTTTCAAGGTCACTTTCCACTGTCTTCTGGCTTCCATTGTTGCTGTTGAAAGTAACTGTCTGTCTAAATGTTCGTTCTTTATACGTACTCAGATTTTTTGTAGACACTTTTAAGATCTTCTTTTTGAATTGCTGATTCTGAAGATTCACTAATAATCTAAGAGAGACTAAGTGTTGTCATCTTTCTGTATTTCCTGCTTGGGATTCAGAGAGATATCTGGATATAGTGACTGGTGGTGTACATCAGTTCTAAATTCTCTTTGAAGGTTGCCTTCTCTGTTTTTTCTTCTCTTCCTCCTCTTCTCACCCCTCCTCTTCCACCTCGTCTTTCTTGTTGAAATTTGATCAGCTATATTCTGAACTTTTTTGCTCTCCGACATGTCTTGTAGTCTCTTTTATATTAAATGTGTTTTAATCTCTGGATTTATTCTGCACAATTTCTTCAGGTCTATTTTTCAGTTCCCTTTTTTTATTTCTTTCATTTTGTCTAATCTGCTATTTAACTTACTCCTTGAATCTTTTTTTAAACCTTTTTTTATTGTGAAATAAAACACATCAAGAAAAGTGCCTGAAACAAAAATATTAATATAACAGCTAGATAGTTTATCTAAAGAGAACAGTGTGTAACTGGAAACTAGGTCAAGAAACAGTATTTGCTAGCACCCCAGAAGCTCCCCTTGTGGCCCTTTGTAATCATTGTCCCCCCTACCAGGGTTACTATTATCTTGATTTTATGGTATTTACTTTCTTGTCTTTCTTTATACTTTTACTACTTAAACATGCATCCCTAGACACTATAGTTAGGTTTTGTCTGCTTTTAAATTTTAATGTAAATGAAAATATCTAGTGTGTATTTTGTGAAGAGTTGACTAATTGGAAAAGACTCTGATGCTGGGAGGGATTAGGGGCAGGAGGAGAAGGGGATGACCGAGGATGAGATGGCTGGATGGCATCACGGACTCAATGGACATGAGTCTGAGTGAACTCCGAGAGATGGTGATGAACAGGGAGGCCTGGCGTGCTGCGACTCATGGGGTCGAAGAGTCGGACACGACTGAGCGACTGAACTGAACTGAACTGATTTTGTGTCTGGCTTCCTTTGTTTCAACATTATGCTTGTAATGTTTACCCATATGTGTGACTGTGATTTCATTACCATATGTCCATTGTGTGAATGTATCATGATTTATTCACCATTTTAATGTTGATGAACTTTTGGGTTATTCATGGTTCGGGGCTGTTACGAAGAATGCTGAAGTGAACAAATGCACTTATTATTGGGTGTACAGTATTTATGAGTGGAGTCCTGGGTCTTGGAGTTTTATGTATATCTTTAACTCTTATAAATAATGCTTAATTGTATTCCAAGATGGTTTTAACTAGTTTACCCTCATCCATAGTAATGAGTGTACCCATTGTTTTCAGCCATTTTCAGAAGTGGTTCTAAAAATTTATCTTCTCACTAAGACTGTATGAAAATTGCCTTTGTCCTGTATCCTTGTCCACATCTGGTACTGTCAGATTTTAAAATTTTAGCTCTTCTAATGGATGTGTAGTAATATTTCATTGTGGTTTTAATTTGCATATCCCTGATTATCCCTGAAATTGAGCATCTTTAAAAAAAATTTTTATTGATCATTTGGATATCCTTTTTTTACAGGAGTACCTGTTTAAGTCACTTGCCTCCTTTTTTTTTTAATCAAGTTTTCTTTTTCTTACTGATTTATAGGCGTTCTTTTATATTATAGTTATGAACCCTTTGTAAGTTAAATGTGTTGTAAATGTCTTCCCCCATTCTGTGGATTACCTTTACATTCTTTTAAAGCTTGATGATCAGAAATTCCATATAGCGCTGTATGACAAGCCTTACCTTATCTCTCTAGTCATGAGTATACTCTCCTATATTATTTTCTTGGAGTTTTGTAGTTTTAACTTTGCATATTTAGATTTTATACTCTTATCTGGAATTGAGTTTGTATGTGTTGTGTGTGTGTGTATGATGTGAGGTATAGTTGAGTTTCATTTTTTACCCTCATGAATATTCAGCTGTCCTAGCACCATTGGTTGAAAAGATAAAAATTTTTCTCACTGCTGTGCAATGCTACTTTACTATAAAACAAGCATCTGTATATGAGTTTATCTAATTCTGGACACTCTAGTAATCTAATTTTCTATTCTTCCACCGGTGGTCACAGACTGTCTTAGTTATGGTTGCTTCATAATGACTCTTGATATCTGTAACAGCAAAACTTCCTCTTTTTTTTTTGGCCTGATCTTAAGTTCTCTGACCAGAGATTGAACCTGTGCCCCTCTGCAGGGGAAACACAGAGTCTTAATCATTGGACCTTCAAGGAAGTCCCAGCAAGACTTTCTATCTTGTTATTTTCCCAGAAGGTTTTGGATATTCTCGGTCCTTTGCATTTCCTTAAATATTTTAGAATCGACTTTTCAAGTTCTACCAAAGAAAAATTCTTGATATTTTGACTGCATTGGATCTAATAGATCAGTTTGTGAGGAATTGACCTTATTTTAATATTGAATTTTCTAATATAAACATATTTATTTAGATCATTAACTTCTCTTAGTAACGTATTTGTAGTTTTATGAAATTTAATAAATTCTATTACAAGTGAAATCTTAAAAGATGTTGTTTCTGATAGATAGAAATGTCATTTTATTAAAGAACTTAACTAAACCCACTCATTAATTCTAATTACTTGTAGATTCTTTTGGATTTCTGTGTAAACCGTTATGTCATCTGTGAAGTGAGAATTTTCTTTCCAGTCCTTATACTTTGTATTTTTTTTCCTGTCTTGCTGTTCTGGCCAGGATCATAATATAGCGCTCAGTACAAGTGGTGATAGTAGGCATCCTTGATTCATTCCCTATCGTAGAATGACAGCTTTCAACATTTTCACATTGAGTATGTTGGTTGCATAGCATCATCGACTCAATGGACATTAGTCTGGGCAAACTCTGGGAGATAGTGAAGGACAGGGAAGCCTGGCGTTCTGCAGTCCATGGGGTTGCAAATAGTCGGGTTTGACTTAGCAACTGAACACAACAAATGTTATCTGCAGTAAGGTTTGTTTACAGATTAAATATATTCAGTTCCACTCTTGGTTTCTTTTCCAATTTATTTGGCTGTGCTGGGTCTTAGTCGTAGCACTCGGGATCCTCCTTGCAGCTGTGAGATCTAGTTCCCTGATTGGGGATCAAACCTGGGCCCCCTGCATTGGGCGCACAGAGGCTTAGCCGTGGGACCACCCAGGCAGTCCCTACTCTTGATTCGTAGGAGTTTTTATGTTGTTTTGTTTTTCTGGTCACTTGTGTGATCTTAGTTCCCTAACCAGGAAGTGAACCCAGACCCTTGGCAGTGAAAGCAGGGAGTCCTAATCACCAGCCTGCCAGGGAATTCACTAGAGGTTTTTGGGGTTTTTTTGGAAGAATGAAATATTGTTGTTGGAGCAACATAGATGGATACTAAGTCAGACAAAGACAGATATTCTAGGATATCATCTAATATGATACAAATGAATCTATATACAAAACAGAAATAGATTCACAGACATAGAAATCAAATCCGTTTTCTGTTTAACAAAGGGAAAAGAGGGTGGAGGAGGGATAAAATAGGAGTGTGGGATTAACAGATACAAACTGTTATACATAAAATAGATAAACAACAAAGCTTTATTATATATCTTGAAATAACCTATAATGGAAATTAATCTGAAATATATATATAACTGAATCACTTTGCCCTGCACCTAAAACTAACAATTTTATAAATCAATTATATTTTAGCTTTTTAAAAGTTTTTTTTAAATCATGAATAGTTGTTGAATTTTGTCAAGTGCCTTTTCTGCATTTCTTGAGATGAGTATGTGGGTTTTCTCCGTTAGTCTGTTGTTGTGATGAAATACATTAATTTTTAAATTCCTGGAATAAATCCAACTTGGTCATGATGTCTTATTCTCCTTATACATTGCTGATTTCATTTTGCTACTGTTTTTTAAAAAATCTACATTCATGAGTGATACTGGCTTATAATTCTACTTTCTAGGAATGACCTTGTCAGATTTTTCTTTTTCCCTTGTCAGATTTTGATTAAAGTATGAGGCTGGTTTCATACAATAGGTTAGGGCTGTTCATTATTTTTGTGTTCTCTGAAAAAGTTTGTGTAAGATTGTCAATTCTTTTTTCCTTAAATGTTTGATTAAAATCTACTGGTGAAACCATCTGGAATTTTCTTTTAAGGGAGGTTTCTGAATTATGAATACAATATTAAGATAGTTTGGAGGCTATTCATATTTCCTATTTCTTCATGTCTGTTTTGATAAATTATATTTTTCATTTAAATCTATCTTTTTTTTTTCAAAATTTTAAATTACAGACGTATACTTGTTTATAATATCCTCTAACAATTTTTTTTCCCTATCAGATGGATATGTAAGGATGGCTCCTTTTTCATTTTTGACATTGCTTATTTGCTTCTCTCTTTTTTCTTGATTACTCCTTCCATGTATTTATCCATGTATTAGTCTTTTCAAAAAAATCAGCTCTGGTGTTGTTGGTCTTTATTGTTTGTTTGTGTTCTGTTACACCAATTTGTGCTCTTCATTATTTCTTTTCTTCTACTTGCCTGAGTATGATTTGCTATTCTCCATCAATTCTTCAATCTACTCTAATCTGACATCTGAAAGTGATGCACTGAAAGTGATGAAGTTGATGGCTTTCTTGTTTTCCAATTCAGTGGACACTTATTTGGACTCGTGTTATGCTAGCTCTCTAGAGCATCTGTGTAATTCCTGCATGAGACATTCTCTCTGGCTTTCATGCCATCACACTCTCCTATTTCCCATCTTACTGGTCTTTCCTCTTAAAAAAAAAATTTTTTTTTGTTTAATTTATTTTTCTTTTTGGCTGTGCTGAGTCTTTGCTGCTGTGCAGGCTTTTCTCTAGCTGCGGTGGCTTCTCCTGCTGCGGAGCACGGGCTCCAGAGTGCATAGGCTTCAGTAATTGAGGCACTTGGGCTCGGTAGTTGCAGCTTCCAGGCTTCAGAGCACAGGCTCAATAGTTCACGGGCTTAGCTGCTGCAAGGCATGGGTTCTTCCTGGACTAGGGATCGAACCCATGTCTCCTGCATTGGCAGGCGGATTCTTTACCACTGAGCCACCAGGGAAGCCCCTAGTCTTCCTTTTTCCTTTTCTGATCCCCCTTCTACCTCGTATCTAAAAATTGAGATGACTTATGCTTGGTCTCTTCTGTACCCACCCAAGTTCAAACTCAGACGCCTACAAGGTCCAGATAGGAAATGTCAGTGAATGATGTAGAGTGATTGTTTTGCACTTTTGAAGGCATAGGAATAGTTTTCAATTTCATAAAGAAATACATTCCCTTCCTTTTTTCTTTAAACACAAGGTCTATGATCTATTTTCCATTTTCCTAGTTTTGATAGGGACATAGACTGAGAAACATTTCTCTGTATTGGAGAAACAGTGGTTTACAGCTACAGTGATAAATGGGAAATGACAGTTGGCTTCAGTGTTGAGAAGACATTATGGTGAATTAGAGAATTTGTGCTTTATGTAAATGAAGAAGCTGCTGTGCAGTTCAAGCCAAGTGTTGCCAGATTGTCCAGTTCTTTAAAAAGAAACTTAACATAATAGATTTCAAAAAATGTGAGCTCCACTAATTTAAAAGTTTAAAATGTGGAGACCAAAAAAATAATATTAAACATATCTGTGGGTCAGCATCTCTAACTTATGTCCTCTATATTCTTTTTCTAAGGGATCTCATGTAATTTTGTGGCTTTAAGTGTCATGATAAGCTGAAGACTTTCAAAGTTAGAACTCCAGCTCTTTATATCCATCTATCTACTTGAATCCTCCCTTGAATGTCTAATAGTCATCTCAGACTTAATATGTTCCTAACAGAGCTCTTGATATTTCTTCCCACACTTGTATTATCCCTAGTCTTCTCCACCTTTAAGATTAAAATCAGAGAGACATCCTCCCCCTTACAGGTTGTCTAACAGAAGTGATATGATTGAAAGTCAGACACAAATATGCAGTTATAGAATGTTAAGTTTCTTTATTGGCAAAATATATGGAAATTCAAAGAAGTAGTTATAGAGAGCAGGAACACAGCATTCTCCCAGATAGAGGTATGTGTTTCCAGATTCCCCCGAGTTACCCATGGTGATGTGCAACTATGGATAAATCCTGTACAAAATGAGGATTCTGCCATGCTTTAGAAGCTATTATTGCCTTTCTCCTGGAGGCAGGGGATGGATATGTTAAAGATCTTTCTGACCCCTAACTCCTGCCTGATTTTTTCTGGAGTCTCTGGCTATAGACAACCTTGCTTAACAGATGCAAATAATTAGTGTAATAAAGACTGAATGAAGTGAAGGTCATTTTCCCAAGAGCATCCCACTGCTGGCCTAGGCCTCAGGCTTGCCTGAAGTCACCTCCCTTTTCCTTACTATTAACCCTTCCCTTCCATTTAGGAAGTATTACCAACGCTAGTTCTGAAATAGATTTTGCATCATCTACATCTTTACATCTCCACTATTTCCTTCCTAGTCCAAGCCTCAAGTATTTCTTATCTGCATCTTTGAGAACCCCATGAACAGTATGAAAAGGCAAAATGGTAAGATACTGAAAGAGGAACTCCCCAGGTCAGTAGGTGCCCAACACGCTACTGGAGATCAGTGGAGAAATAACTCCAGAAAGAATGAAGGGATGGAGCCAGAGCAAAAACAATACCCAACTGTGGATGTGACTGGTGATAGAAGCAAGGTCGGATGTTGTAAAGAGCAATATTGCATAGGAACCTGGAATGTCAGGTCCATGAATCAAGGCAAATTGGAAGTGGTCAAACAAGAGATTGCAAGAGTGAATGTCGACATTCTAGGAATCAGTGAACTAAAATGGACTGGAATGGGTGAATTTAACTCTGATGACCATTATATCTACTACTGCGGGTGGGATCCATCATAAGAAATGGATTAGCCATCATGGTCAACAAAAGAGTCTGAAATGCAGTACTTGGATGCAATCTCAAAAGCAACAGAATGATCTCTGTTCGTTTCCAAGGCAAACCATTCAATATCAGAGTAATCCAAGTCCATGCCCCAACTAATAACGCTAAAGAAGCTGAGTTGAACGGTTCTATGAAGACCTACAAGACCTTTTAGAACTAACACTCAAAAAAGATGTCCTTTTCATTATAGGGGACTGGAATGCTAAAGTAGGAAGTCAAGAAACACCTGGAGTAACAGGCAAATTTGGCCTTGGAATGTGGAATGAAGCAGGACAAAGACTAAAAGAGCTTTGCCAAGAAAATGCACTGGTCTTAGCAAACACCCTCTTCCAACAACACAAGAGAAGACTCTACACATGGACATCACCAGATGGTCAATACTGAAATCAGATTGATTATATTCTATGCAGCCAAAGATGGAGAAGCTCTATACAGTCAACGAAAACAAGACCAGGAGCTGACCGTGGCTCAGATCATGAACTCCTTATTACCAAATTCAGACTTAAATTGAATAAAGTAGGGAAAACCGCTAGACCATTCAGGTATGACCTAAATCAAATCCCTTATGATTATACAGTGGAAGTGAGAAATAGATTTAAGGG
>SJYV01009644.1:904412-954338 GCA_006410875.1 Neotragus pygmaeus | reverse complement strand
CAAGGAGATCCAACCAGTCCATCCTAAAGGGATCAGTCCTGAGTGTTCATTGGAAGGACTGAGGTTGAAGCTGAAACTCCAATATTTTGGCCGCCTGATGTGAAGAGTGGACTCATTTGAAAAAGACCCTGATGCTAGGAAAGACCGAGGTGGGAGGAGAGGGGGACGACAGAGGATGAGATGGTTGGATGGCATCACCGACTCGATGGATATGAGTTTGGGTAAACTCTGGCAGTTGGTGATAGACAGGGAGGTCTGCCTGTCCATGAGGTTCCAAAGGGTTGGACATGACTGAACTGAACTGAACTGAACTGATGATCCCTCTGTTTCTGTTGTATTGATCCTATTACCTCCTCTTTCATTTCTGATTTTGAGTCCTTTTTCCCTTGGTAAGTCTCTAAGGACTCCTCAATTTTGTTTATCTTTCCAAATAACCAGTGCTTTATTTCATTGATCTTTTCTACTGTTTTTTTTTTTAAATTTATTTCTTAATTAAAGGAGAATCGTGTTACATAATTTTGTTTTCTCTCAAATCTTAAGATGAATCAGCATCAGCTGATATATTCCCTTCCTTTTGAACCTCCCTCCCATCTCCCTCTATTGTCTTTTTAGTCTCATTTTAATTTACTCCTGTTCTAATTGTATTTCCTTCCTTCTACTAACTTTGAGGTTTGTTCATTCTTCTTTTTCTAGTTTAAAGGGTAGATTACGTTGTTTGAAAACTACCATCTTACTTATATCTGAAATTTAAAATATGATACAAATTCATTTGTGTCATATTTTAGATTTCAGAAGGGCAGGGCTTCCTTCAAAGCTCAGTTGGTAAAGAATCCACCTGCAATGCAGGAGTCTCTGGTTCAATTCCTGGGTAAGAAGACTCCCTGGAGAAGGAATGGGCTATCCACTCAGTAATCTTGGGCGTCTCTTGTGGCTCAACTGGTAGAGAATCTGCCTGCAATGCAGGAGACCTGGGTTTAATCCCTGGGTTGGGAAGATCCTCTAGAGGAGGAAAATGCTATCCACTCCAGTAAACTGGCCTGCAGAATTTCAGGACTGTATCGCCATGGGGTCGCAAAGAGTCAGACATGACTGAGCGACTTTCCCTTTCACTATGAAACAGAAAGAGGCTCAAGGATATAAAGAACAAATTTGTGGTTCCCAGTGGGGTGGGGGAGAGGTGTAGGGATAGACTGGGAGTTTGGGATTAGCAGATGCAAACTATTACATATAGAATGGATGAATAATAAGGTCCTACTGTATAGCACTGGGGCTATATTGAATATGCTATAATAAACCATAATGAAAAAGAAAAAAAAAATAAAGGTAGGTTGTTTCAGACTTCTTAATTCTTGAGAAAGGCATTTATTGCTTTGAACTCCTTGTCTTAAAACTACTCTTGCTGCATCCTATAAATTTTGGTGTATTCCTTTTCCATTTTCATTTGTCTCAAGGTATATTTTTATGTATTTTTTAAATTTCTTCTTTGCCCTATTGGTTGTTCAGTAGCATGTTGTTTAAACTCTACATTTTTGCAAATTTTCAGTTTTCTTCATGTTATTTATTCTAGTTTCGAGGGCTTCCCTGGTTGCTCAACTGGTAAAGAATTGCATACAATGCAGAAGACCTGGGTTTGAGATCCCCTGGAGAAGGGAATGGGAACCCACTCCAGTATACTTGCCTAGGAAATCCCACAGACAGGGGAGCCTGGTGGGCTATAGTCCACGAGGTTACAAAGAGTTGGATATGACTGAGCAACTAACACTTTCATATCATTGTGGTTGGAGAAAATGCTTGATATGATTTTAATCCTCTTAAATGTATCAAGACATGTTTTGCACCCTAATATAAGATCTGTATTAGAAAGTATTCCACGTGCACTTGAGAAGAATGTATTCTGTTGCTTTTGGATGGAATATAGATCATACGTAAACACCTGTTAAGTCTATCTGGTCTAATATGCTGTTCAAGGCCAATGTGTTTATTTATTGATGTTTAGTCTGAAAGATTTATCCATTGATGTAAGTGGGATACTAAAATCCCCTACTATTATTCTACTATAATTTCTCCCTTTAGCTATACTAATATTTGCTTCCAAAATTTAGGTGACCTATGCTTGGTGCATAAATATTTATAAAAGGTTTTATCTTTCTGTTGGATTGACCCTTATCATTGTGCAATGTCTTTCTTTGTCTCTTATCACATTCTTTGTTTTAAATTCTATTTTGTCTGATATAAGCATAGTTATTTCACCTTACTTTTGGTTTTCATTTTCATGGAAAATATATCTTCACTTTCAGTCTGTGTGATTCTCAACATTTAAAGTGAGTCTTTTGTAGGGTATATAGATGGATCTTAAAAAAAGAAATCCATTCAGCCATTCGGTCTTTTGATTGGAGTATTTAGTCCATTTTCAAAGTAATTATTGAAAGGTATGTGCTTAGTGCCATTTTGTAAATTATTTTCTGCTTTTGTAGTTCCTTTCTGTGCCTTTATTCTTCTCCTGCTCTCTTTGACTGTGGTTAAATTTCTTTAATGGTATGTTTATATTCATTTCTGTTTATCTTTTGTGTATTTACTAAAGATTTTTGCTTTGTGGTTACCATGAAGCTTATACATAACAACTTATACCTATAACATTCTAAGTAAAAATAACTTAAGTTTGATCCAACTGTAAAGCCTGTTGCTATTACTTCTCCCACATTTTAATGTTTTTGATGTCCCATTTTACATCTTTTTCTCGTGTATCCCTTATAACTAATTTTTTTTTTACTACTTTTGTCTTCTAACCTTCACACTAGTTTTATAAGTGATTAATTCACTATATTTACTATATATTTGCCTTTCCAGTGAGATTTATTTTCATGTGTTCTTGTTATTAATTAGCACCCTTTCTTTTTAGCTCAAAGAATTTCCACTGGCATTTAAGACCAGTTTAATGGTGAACTCTAGCTTTTGCACATCTGGAAAATGCCTTCTCTCTCCTTCACTTCTGAGTGAGCTCTGCTGCCATGTACAGTATTCTTGGTTAGAAGTGTTTTTCTTTCAGCACTTTGAATATATTGTGCTATTCCTTTATGGCCTGCAAAGTTTTTGTTGAAAACTCTGGTAAGACTTATGGGGGTTTCCTTGTGTGTAGCAGGTTAGTTTTCTCTTGCTACTTTAAAGATACTCTTACCTTTATTTTTGACATTTAAAGTATAGCATGTTTTGGTATGTGGGTCTCTTGATTTTCCCTCATTTGGAACTCTGGGATTTTTGGATCTAAATGTCTGTTTCCTTCCTCAGGTTAGAGAAGTATTTAGCCATTATTTCTTCAAATAAGATTTCTGCCCCTTTCTCTCTTCTCCTTTGGGAGCTTAATGATACAAATGTTAGTCTGCTTGACGTACCATTAGTCCCTTAAGCTATATTCACTGTGCTTCTCTGATTGGGTGAGTTTCACTGCTCTATCTTTGAGTTGACTGATCTTTTTTCCTGCTTCATCTAGTCTGCTCTTAAACCCAGCTAGTCTATTTTTCAGCTCAGTCATTGGATTCTTTGCTGTGTGACCTTTTTTGGTACTTTCTTACATTTGCCATCTCTTTGACATTTTCACTGTGTTCTCCCAGATCAGTGAGCACCTTTATGACCGTTAATTTCAACTCTTTATCATAAAAACTATTTATCTCCACTTCACTAATGTTTTATTTTCCTGAGGGTTCATCTTTTCTTTCATTTGGAACATATTCCTCTGTTTCTTCATTTTGCGTGACTCTGTGTGTTGGTTTCTAATAGCAGATGAAACCATCTCTCCCAGTCTTGAAGGTGTGGTCTCAAGTAGGAGATTAAATTTGCTGTTTCATTTCCTCTTGCCTATCTCTCAAATATTTGTGCTTGACCAAGCAGACTTCTTATATTTCTAATAGCTCCCAGTTGTTAAGTATGTGACAAGATTTGCCAGTGTCCCAAAGTGGAAGATCTCAGCACCTAGATTCAGGCTGTTTGGAAGTCAGACATTCAAGTATCAGTTTTTATATGTATGCAAATGTATACAGTCCTGTAGGACCAGAAGTGTAAGCCCCACTGGCCACCATAACGAGATGATCTGGAGGGGTCCCTAGGTGGCACTTGCAAATATCTGGGCTCCAGATAAGTGTATGAAGTCTTTCCTGGATGATACTGATTAACTGAAGCAAGGCAGAGGGAAATAGCCCAGATGGCATGGTAAGGCAAGGCCTATGTTCCTTGAGATTAGATCTACATGCCACAAAGTATGGCCAAACCTGAAGACTGCTCCTCAGACTGAAAATCCAAAATAAACAAAGAGGCCTCCTTCACATAAATGCTGGGGGGTGTGCCTCAGTCTACTGTCTGTACAGTGCCTTGTGGGTATAACTTGCTAAAGAACTGCCACAGTGCCATGGGACCCAGAAATGGAGGCTTCCTGGCTATCAAAGCCAGGCAATGAAGAGACATCCCAGACAGCAGCCACTCAACTGGTGCAACAGACATAAAAATCAGGGTACTAAGTATATATTAAGTGTCTCTTCCCTCCNAGTGCCATGGGACCCAGAAATGGAGGCTTCCTGGCTATCAAAGCCAGGCAATGAAGAGACATCCCAGACAGCAGCCACTCAACTGGTGCAACAGACATAAAAATCAGGGTACTAAGTATATTTTAAGTGTCTCTTCCCTCCAGGAGACAGTAAAACACTTTAAAGTGTACAGTTCAGTGATATTAGGTATATTTACATTGTTAAAAAAAATCTTGAAAATCAAAACTTAAACCCAATAAACAACTGCCTTTCCCCCTACTCCTAGACCCAATAACCACCATTATAGTTTATATTTCTATGAATTTGACAATTTTAGATATCTCATATAAGCGGAATCACTATTTATTTTTTCTAGTTTTATTGAGAAATAGTTGACATGAGTCACTGTGTAGATTTAAGGTGTACAGCATAACAGTCTGATGTATATATATTGTGCAATGATTACCACAAGGTTTAGCTAACATCCATCATCTCATAAATACAATAAAAAGAAAGAAGAAAATAGTTTTTCTCCTTGTGATGAGAACTCTTAGGATCTACTCTTCTTTCTACAATTTTCCTGTATATCATCAAAGTATTAACTACAGTCATCATATTGCATATCATATCTCTAGTACTTATTTATGTTATAACTGGAAGTTTGTACAGTTTGAATACTTTCCTCTAGTCTTCCCTCCCCACACCTCTGCCTCTGGTAACCACAAGTATGATCTCTTTTTCTGAGTTTGTTTTAGATTCCATATATAAGTGAAATAATACAGCATTTCTGTGCTTCTGTCCACAATTTACCTTTAATTTAAAATAATAGCAGTCACTGAATAAAAGGGATTTTTTTTTGCTTGCTTTGTTTTGTGGCTTTTTGCTGACAGTTGAACCTGAGTCCAATCAATATACTGGATGGATTTTATATATGGTGCAGTCATATGTTACAGTCCTTGTTAACAACCCATTCCTGAATACAGGAACTAAAATTCATCACATTAAAGGATCACTAACTAGATGCTCAGGTAGTACTTGACTTTGAATTTATTTATAAAATTTTAACTTTTCTTTGAATGTTAAATGAAATAGCATGAGACATATGAGAGAAAATTTAGAGAAGAGAGTGGATTTAATTACAGTATTCTACTGTAGTTAGCATTTATTGTTATCCTATTCAGCCTTTGTTGCGGAACATTGAAGCTTCAAGAGAGTTGAGAATCATCTGGGTTTTGATTTCATTTCTGCCATCTATATGATTTGGGGCAAATCATTTCATTTCTTTAAGCTTAGGCATTAATATCCTTACTAGTATTCTAATGTATAAATAAGGATGGAGATGATATTATCCAGCTTGCTTACTTTAGGGCAGAGTTATGAGAACAAGGAGTAAGTATTGAAAAAAAAAAAACACCTTTTGACACATAACTTTAGAAATGTATTTTATTTATAAATTTCATCCTTTCCAAACTTCTTTCCATTTTTATATGCCTTTCTTCTAAAAGTCTTATTCTATTATAGACTAAAGAAGATATGCTCCTTTTGCATCCAGTTCCCTATAAACTGGATTTCTTATTTCAATAATAAACTCACATGTTAAAAAATGGTGAACATAGGGCTTCCCTGGTGGTCCAGTGGTTAAGAATCTGCTCATCGATGCAGGGAACACGGGTTTGATCCCTGGTCTGGGACTATCCCACATGCTGTAGAGCAACTAAACCGTGTGCCATGACAACCAAAGTGCATCTAGAGCCCGTGTTCTGCAACAAGAGAAGCCACCACAGTGAGAAATTCACACACCTCAACCAGAGAGTAGCTCTTGCTTGCCACAACTAGAGAAAGACTGCATGCAGCAATGAAGACCCAGTTCAATCAAAAAAGCAAAAAAAAAGATGTAAAGAGCTTTGTTGCTATAACTAGGTCTAGGAATGGGGGAGTAAAGAATACCAGAAATAAAGTAGAGAATTTCTCTCTCTCCTTTCTTATCCATGCTCCCATAAGTTATCAGCTATCAGTCCTTAAGTTTGAGAGTAGGGAGAAGACTGAGGATTGGAGCATGAAATGACAGGTTAATATTAGAAGTGCTACTTTAGGAGACTTTTAGGAATGGGTTTGATTCTTTATCTGTAGTTTCACTTATACTAGGTATAAAAGCACTGTGACTCAGTGGTTTATGCAACAAGCTGGAAACTCAGGACCTGTGGCTTCTGGTCATGCATCTGACATTTGTTTTTCACATGAGCTACTCAGGTTCATTCCCATGTTTTATTTAGTTTTTCACCTATTAATGAATCAAAGATCCCAAATAACTTTCCAGGTAATAGAAAAAAACAGAACTCACATAGAGCTATAACTATGAAAGCTATAACAAGGGAAGTTTTTGTGAGAATAGATGTAACAATACTACAAGTTTAAATTTCTATATAGCATTGTTACTTTATTNATCAAAGATCCCAAATAACTTTCCAGGTAATAGAAAAAAACAGAACTCACATAGAGCTATAACTATGAAAGCTATAACAAGGGAAGTTTTTGTGAGAATAGATGTAACAATACTACAAGTTTAAATTTCTATATAGCATTGTTACTTTATTATTATTTTATTTCTATAAAGCATTATTACGTTTACCTGAGCTAGCAAGGAATACTATGAATATGAAATAGATATATAATCCTGAACTCTCTTTCAGATTATTAGTTTTAAACTCCCACTAAAATCTTCACAAAAGTAGTAAGGAAGTAGTAAGGGAGATCTTTTAAAACATTATTTGGCTTTTTTCTCACTCCTCACATATTTACCCACAGTGAAGGTTACTATTGAGTAGGGAAAGAGCCAAAGAAGAGAGGTTGGGGCAAAAAAGTAAAAGATCTGGAAATTATTAATTCTGTCTTTCAGTTCAGTTCAGTCGCTCAAACTCTTTGTGACCCATGGACTGCAGCTCACCAGGCTTCCCTGTTCATCCCCAACTCCCAGAGCTTACTCAAACTCATGTCCATCCAGTCGGTGATGCCATCCAACCATCTCACCTTCTGTTGTTCCCTTGTTTAACCAGTTCTTACTTTGTGTTTCCTATAAGTAAGTATAAGGTGTAGTACATTAATTCTGAAACACATTGTGTTAAGACAGCACCAGCTAGCATTTCTAGAAGATGAAACTAAGGCTTAAAGTCAAGGATAAGTGATTTGCCCTGAGTTAAGAAATGGAATGGGTTTTTGAATCTTTACCTCTCTCATTTCAGAGCCTATGATCTTTATTACTGCCCTAATGTATTTCAAGAAAAGCAGAATTGACCACTGGAATAAATGTTAACAGAACCTATCTTAGAAAGTTTCAAGGAAATTAAGTTGCCCCAGAGATTCTCCCCATCTCTCCCATGGCCACATGCATGTAAGATGACATCTTTACCTATTTCTGTATGCTTACTTAATGCTCCTTTCTTGATTAACCGGATTCTCCATACTTCCTACTCTTCTCACAGGGTTTCAGCTTGTCAAATCCCTAATTCTACCCCAGGGCATTCAGCTTCTGCCCTTGAGCTTAATGACTTACTCTCTCTAGGTTTTAAGTTCCAGGTCTTAACAGTGAGAACTGACACTCCCAGATCACATTCCTACATCAGGTCAAGGCTGCTGGCCAGTCAACATGGGTTGGCTAACCTGGGTCAAGTGCATAAATCCTTGGCTGTGGATGGGTAGAGCAGTTACATTCCTTGGGAACTGTGGTATAAGTAGGTGGAAATTCTGAAATAGCCTGTGCCATTTTAAAACATCACCCAGACAGGATTTGCTTCCTCCTATTTTTGTGTGTTTCTATTAAAGATATTGCCATTCTTCCTACTGCCTAGACTGAAAGTCTAAACATTTTTTAATGAAATAGATTTAACTTTATTTGAAAAGTAATGCACACACATCCTAAAATACTCAGAACATAACAGAGTATGCTCATTGGAAGTTGTATCCTTTCTACCAAAGATTCTCAAGGTCCTCCTAGAGGCTATCACAGCTAACAGTTTTTGAAGTATACTTCAGAAAAATTCTATGCATGTTTAAGCATTTTATTCATATTTTATCCACATTCCATTTTACATAAATGTAAGAATAACATGAACACAGTATATGCCAATCTTTTCTCACTTAATAAGCAGATTCTGAAACCTATTTGACCTCAACACATATAGACTATTTTTTTCATTTTTTAATGGCTTCATATAACTTAAATATACGATTTTTTTTTAAACCAGTGCCCTTTTGATAGGCAGGTATACCGTTTTCACTCTTGCCATTACAAATAAGCCTGTATAAAGTACACATCATGCTTGTACACAGCTCTAAAGATTATCAATAAATTTTTTAGTCAAAGTATACATGACATTTTCATTTTGATACATTTATGGGTTCGATCCTTGAGTTGTAAAGATCCCCTGTAGAAGTAAACGGAAACCCACTCCAGTATTCTTGCTTGGAGAATCCCATGGACAGAGGAGCCTGGTGGGCTACAGTCCAAAGGNTATATGGGCTTCCCTGATGGCTCAGCGGTAAAGAATCTGTCTGCAATGCAGAAGACGTGGGTTCAATCCCTGGGTCAGGAAGATCCCCTGGAGAAGGAAATGGCAACCCACTCCAGTATTCTTGCCTGAAAAATCCCATGAACAGAGGAGCCTGGAGGGCTACAGTCCATGGGGTCACAAAAGAGTCAGACACGACTTAGCAACTGAGCACACACCCATGCATTTTGAGTGTATAGAAGTTATAAGTACGCTTACTAACACGGCTAAATGCAGAATGGCCAAGTGTCAAAATAAAAATTTGGCCAAAGTGGAATATTGCTGTAAACGTCTCTAGATATAAGAATGAAGCATTCAGCTTTTTAATTTTTAATGAAATCTTATAAAAGTTTAAACATTCTTTATGTTATTATTGAATACTTTAGTAGTAAAATTAAAAATTTTTGACATTATAGTAGAAGAAATTTGACATTATACTTAACACTTTTAGCTATAGGTTGTCCCTGATGTTGGCTGTAAGAGATTGATACTTTCATTTGACTTTGGAAAGGAACAAAAATTTTCTTGGTAATGCTGTTCTCTTTTCTTCATGCTCTCTGTATTTTTATTATATGTTAGCAGAAGATTATTCATTATTGAGACTGTTGTATATGATTCTGGAATGTTTCCTAGTGAAACTCTGAAGTGGCAAAGATGGCCTCTTGTTTTTAATTCATCCTCAAAAAATGTGAAGCTTGCCCAAATATGACATTTAAAAAAAAGATTAATGACCTAAATGGAATTGAATTAATAAAAACCAAGTGCTGTCTTTCAATGAGGGTAGTGATTTCAAAAATTACAAAATACCAAGGCTTCATAAATTGGATAGATGTTAAAAAGATTGAAATAAGGATTTTCCTGGTGGTCCCGTGGCAAGAATCTCCCTGCCAATGCAGGGAACCCAGGTTCAATCCCTGGTACTGGAAGATCCTGCATGCCACAGAGCAACTACGCCTGTAGCCCCCAACTGCTGAGGCCCCCGGGCATAGAGCCTGTGCTCCACAACAAGAGAAGCTGCTGCAGTGCGAAGCCTGCACATGTTGCCAGAGAGCAGCCCCTGAGAAAGCCCGTGCGCAGCAACCCAGATCCGTGCAGCCAGAAATAAAATTTAAAAAATAAATAAAATAAAAAAGGATAAAGTATTTACTGTCATGGAAGGAGGTCCCCGATGCATTAAGTGATAGAGCAAGTTTCAGAACAAAACCAGAACAAATACTAAAAAACTGTATCTGCTCCCCCATCTAGCCACCTCTTTGCTTATCTGTAGAAAGTGTCTGGAAGGGCCACGGCATAACTCATAAGGGTCATTATTCTTGAGGAGTGGAAGTGAGGGAGTGGAGGACTTCTACTTTTCACCGATTACTCTTCTCTGTTTGCATTTTTAACAATAAGCATTCATTTCTTTTATAATTACTATTATAAAGGAAAACATGAAAAGATTTTAAAGAGAAAGTACTTTGTTTACCCCAAAGTCTTCATTTCCATTAATTGGACCTTGACCTTTTATATTTTACATCAGTATATTTGGACCTTTTTTTTTTTAACTTTTTAGTCAGTGCTGCCATTTGGGGGTGATGAAATCCATCAAGTTACTGCTTGCTTTTGTAAGGAAAGACTTCCTTTTCTTTATCATTATAATGATTTCATTTTTCAGAGTAACCGGGGGAGTCCTATATATCTAACACTGCCGGGAACCTCATCTTCTAGCTTCCTCTAAAACTTCTAAGCTCTCACTTGGTAACCAAGAAGTCAGCCCCACTTGTGTAGACTGATTTGTTCTTTTTATTTTTGGACTGATATATTCTTAATTTTACATTAACCTTTATTTGAACTCTCCAATCTTTGGCTAAGTTAATTTTTTTTCACCTCCCTACAGAAAGTGTTAAAAGAGTAGAGGATTATTTGATTTTATGGTATCTTCCACTCCCTCAGTGAAGATAGCCTTATCATATTTTTTAAATTTGAAAAGTAATGCACAAACACTAGCCAGTTCAAATATAAAAAATGTAGGGATTTCTGATCACCCCAAACCCTACACCTAAAGATAGCATCACTAACATTTGATTAATATTTTTCTACTTAACTCTTTGTGCCTCTTCTCTCTCACATACCTAGAGTCACATACACACACTTATTGTGTACTGTATGTATATTAATACAAAGTGTTCATAACATATGTTTTCTTTCATAATCTCTTTCTACTTCGCTAATATGTCATGGACATCTTTTCACATCAATATAGATCCAACCTCCTTATTTTTAACAGCTATATGGAATTTAATTGCATGGATACTTAACTAGTCTTCTGTTGAGGGTGTTAGATTATTACCAGTTCTTTGCTACTATAAATAGTGCTGTAATGAAGATTGTTTTATGTACATTTGCCTGAGGATAATTTACTATCAGTAGAATTATCAAATCACAGAATATCCCTGTTCAAAATTTTGATAGCTAAAAAAGCCTTGACTGTGTGGATCACAACACACTGTGGAAAATCCTTAAAGAGATGGAAATACCAGACCACCTCCTGAGAAATCTGTATGCAGGTCAAGAAGCAACAGTTAGAACTGGACACGGAGCTGTGGGCTGGTTCAAAATTGGGAAAGGAGTCAAGACTGTATATTGTCACCCTGCTTATTTAATTTATATGCAGAGTACATAATTTATATGCAGAGTACATCATGTGAAATGCTGGGCTGGATGAATCACAAGCTGGAATCAAGGTTCCTGGAAGAAATATCAACAACCTCAGATATGCAGCTGATACCACCCTAAAGGCAGAAAGTGAAGAGGAACTTAAGAGCCTCTTGATGAAGGTGAAGGAGGAAAGTGGAAAAGCTGGCTAAAACTCAGCATTCAAAAAACAAAGATCATGGCATCTGGTTTTATCACTTCATGGCAAATAGATGAAGGGAAAATAGAAAGAGTGACATGCTTTATTTTCTTGAGCTCCAAAATCACTGTGGATGGTGGGTGCAGCCATGAAATTAAAAGATTGCTTGCTCCTTGGAAGAATGGGGAAACCTAGACGTTCCTAGGTTTATGAGAAACCTAGACAGCATATTGAAAAACAGAGACATCACTTTGCTGACAAAGATCTGCACTGTCAGACCTATGGTTTTTCCAGTAGTCATGTATAGATGTGAGAGCTGGACCATAAAGAAGGCTGAGTGCTGAAGAATTGATGCTTTCAAACTGTGGTGCTGGAGAAGACTCTTGAGAGTTCCTTGGACAGCAAGGAGATCAAACCAGTCAATCCTAAAGGAAATCAACCCTGAATATTATTGGCAAGACTGATGCTGAAGGTGAAGCTCCAATACTTAAGCTACGTGATGGGAAGAGCTGACTCACTGGAAAAGACCCTGATGCTGGGAAAGATTGAAGGCAGGAGGAGAAGGAGACAGAGGATGAGATGGTTGGATACGATCACTGACAAGGCACATGAGTTTGAGCAAACTCTGGGAGATGGTGAAGGATAGGGAAGCCTGACGTGCTGCAATTCATGGAGTCACAAAGAGTTGGACACGACTTAGCAACTGAACAACAAACAACATTTATTGACAAACTTTTTCATAAAGATTGAACAAATGTTCAGCTCACAAATTTTAGATTAGACTGTAATTCTTCATGTTCCACAATACTAGATGTAGTTATTTTAAAAGATCTTCATAATCTGATAGAGTTTAAAATTATATATACTTTTTGTTTTATTTAATGTATTGAGATTGAGTATCTGTCATTTGTTTATTGGCCATTTATGTGCCTTTTTTGGATTGTCCTGTTCTTGTCTTTTGCCTATTTTTGACACATGATTTTATTTATTTCTTGTAGAAACAATTTGCTCTCTAATGGGCTTAGCCTGAAATCACTCTCTGAGACCGTTTTGAACTTTCCTCTTGACAAGTCCCTTCTGCTTCGCTGCAGCAACTGGGATGCTGAGAATCTTACTGAGGACCAGGTACTTCTCTTATCAGAGTAGTTGAAGAGTGGAAGAGTCATTGCTTGTAAAGTATAATTATTTAAAAAACTCTAAGCCTCAAAATAATATATGTTGGGTGGAAATGCCTTAAAATAGCCTCCTTGATGATACTCAAGATAAATGCTCTATAATAATGTACATGCCACTTGAATAAAAGGGTAAGACTCCCTATTCTATTTTTTTTTTTTTGAGCATTTACTATATGCCAGAGAGTTCAGAAAAATATAAAAGTTTTATCATGAATAAAAATGCATACTTTAAAAAACAGTGTTATAAGACTTATCATAAGGAACAGCATGTAGTACTCTTGCCTTCCTCCCCCATTCTTAATTGCTCTTCCTTCTTTTCAGAGGCAACCAATTTCGTTTTTTTCTGGTAATTATCATTATATTATAAAATTGCATGCATATATTACTCTTTCCTTTTCTACATATTATCTTTTGACTTCTTGCTGTGGAAAACAGCAAGATTTAGTGCTCTTGCCATTCCTGGATCCCCAGACAGATACTTATTCCCTCCTCCGTGCTCCCAACAGAGGCAAATCATCATTTTTATCAGATTAATATCTACTTATATTGATATTATTTATAGCTGCTCCACATAGTCAATTGCAGTTAAGTATTTTTCTTATACAACTCTTCGATTTCCCAGGAGTAGTAATTTATATTTTCGTTTGCTTAGTTTTCTGTATACCTGTTAACTGTGTCTACTGCAGACTCTCCTCTCTGCTGGTTCAGACACAGTCGGGTAACTTGGTCATTTAAGTTTCCCTTGGAGCTAGCCCTCGTGGAGTCCTTGGTCTTCCTGTTGCTTTCAGGACCGGTTGCTCTGTAGCCCTGCCTGCCAGACTCTCATCCTGTTTGTGTTTACCGTCAGAGTGGGAATTCTCTTCACCTCTCTGCTATAGCAGGTCCTCTGTTTTACAAATCTTGTGTCTTTTTGCTTTCCTGTCCCGGTGGAGTACATTGAAAATAGCTTCCTGAGAAAAGGAGAATAAGAAGTTAATTTATGACACCCTGCATGTCTGAAAAGATAGTTTCCTCTCTATTAACTGATACTTTGGCTGAGGATAGCATTTTAGGGTAGAAATCATTTTCCTTCAGAACTCTGAAGACAGTGCTGCTTGTAGCTTCCAGTGTTGATGTTGAGTACGTGACTCGTTTTTTCTTTCTTCTTTCTTCTTAGTTTTAAAATTCATGATGATATACATTAGTGTGAGACATTTCCCCTATAGTCTTAGAATTCAGTGGACCCTTTGATCTGGAAGCTCATGTCTTTCAGTTCAGGGTATCATTCTCATAATGTTTCTTAGGAAATTTCCCTTTCTTTTGTTTCTAGAATTCGTATTGTATGTATATTGGATCCCTTGAATTAATCTTCTCATTGTCTTAGTAAAATGTTTTCTCTTTGATTTTCCATCTCTATATTTTTTGTTTTATCTTCTGGGAAATTTCAAGTTTATCTTTCAATATGTCACTCACATTTTTAATTATTCCTATTGTTATAAGAGCTCCTGGTCTTCTCTGAATATTCACCTTTAAAATAACTTTTCATTTTTGTTTAATATCTTCTATTATCTTAGAGTATTGAAGTGTCTGAAGTTGTTTTTTTTTTCCTTCCTGCATTGCCTCCTTTTCCTCTGAATTTCTAATTTTAAATGTTTGATTTGGTCAAACATTTTTTTTTTCAAATGTTTAGATCCTTGCCTATCCATTTTTATTTATGAAGGAGACATTAAAGCACCAATTGAATCTAGTGGCCAATTGAATCAAGTGCCAATTGATGAATGAATAATAAAATACAGTATAGCCACAGAATAGAATATTATTCAACAGTTAAAAGGGTACATGCTATAACATGGATGAGTCTTGAAAACGTTATGCTAAAAAGTGAAAGAAGCCACACAAGATCACATATTGTATGAGTCCATTTATATGAAGTGTTCAGAGCAGGCAGATCTGTAGAGACAGAAAACAAATTAGTGGTTGCTTAGGACTGGAAGAAGTAGGGGATGACTGCTAAAGGATATAAGATTTTTTATTGGGTGGATGAAAATGTTCTAAAATTGATATGATGAAGGTTGCACAATTCTGTAAATATACGAAAAATCCTGAGTCATGCAGCATCTCTAAAAGACATATTTGGGACAGTTGGAGACATTAGAAGGCAATCGTGTATTATTGTGTTGTATCAGTGTTAAAGTGGGTGTGACAGTGGTATGATTATGTAGAAGAATGTCCTTGTTCTTAGAAGATATGCACTAAAGTATTTAAGGATGAAGTATCATAGTAGCTGCAACTTAATATTGAAATGTGTTCAGCCAAAAGAGAAGTATTTGGCATATGTATTATAAAGAGATAAAGCACATGTTGACAATTGTGAATGTTAGTTGTCATTCTTTTCTGTAGGTTTGAAACTTGCAAAACAAAACATTGGGGAGAAAAGGTTAATTGCCACCAAATTTGAAACCAGATTTGTGATCCATATTATTATGAAAATTCAGAATTTCCAAAGACTCTTACTCATTCAAAATGTTTATTGTTTTTTTTAAATTATAAGTATAATGCTTAATGAGATTTTGTAAAATATAGAAAATAATATTTAAACTTGACATTTAAAGAAGTGGAATGAGAGCACAGCACATATGGCCAAATTTTTTTGACTAGTGGGTTTTATTATCAGTAACTATAAATTATAATCAAATGTCAGTAACTGTCTTTTCTCTCAGGCCACTCAGTTTTTCCAGACATGAATCTTCTAGTCTTCTACCCAAGAAGTATAATCCCACAGCCTGTATTCTGGTAGCTGAGTGGAAGAGGTGGTGCTGGTTATCTCATTATTTATTATGTAGATTTTCCCATAATCCCTCTTTTGCCCACTTTGCCCCCAACCTCTGCCACCCCTGATATTACTAGGTCCAGATCCTCTGTGATTTAGCCACTATATAACTTACACTTGTCAAAACCCAAATTCTGTACACTGAGTAAAACAAAGCAGTAATATGAGTTTATTGCAGTAACACATGTGACCTGGTACTTCATTTTTTTTCATTGCTAAATATACTTCATTGTATAGATAGACCACATTTGTTCATCATTTGGTAGAGTTTTGAGTTGCTTTCCTTTTTTTTGGCTGTTATGAATAATGCCACTCTGAATATCTGTGTATAAGTTTTTATGTGGACATACATCTTCAGTTTTCTTGGGTAAATAGCCTACAGTGGAATCGCTGAGTCATATGGTAACTTTATGTTTAACTGTTTCAGGAATTGCCAAACTATTTTTCAAAGTAACTGTGTCATTTTATAGTCCCACCAGCAATGTATGAGGGTTCCAATTTTTCATATTGTGTTTGATTTGGTTTTAATTTCTATTTCCCTAGTGACCAATGATGCTGAGCATCTTTCATGTGCTTATTGGCTAATGTTATATCTTCTTTGGAGAAATGTCTATTCAGATCCTTTGTTCACATTTTAATTGTGTTGTTTGTTTTTAAATTGTTGAGTTTTAACAGATATATGTGTGTGTGTATGCATACATATTCTTTATATATTCTGGATGTGAATCTCTTATCAGATATATAATTTATAAATACTTTCTCCCATTTTCTGCAAATTTTCCTTTCACTTCCTTGATGGGATCATCTGAAGCATGAAAGTTTTAATTTTGATGAGGTCCAATCATCTGTTTTTTCTTTTATTCCTGATGCCTTTGCTGTCGTATCTAAGAAATTGTTGCCTGACCTAAAGTCATGAACACTTACTCTTATGGTTTCTTCGAAGAATCATATGTTTTAGCTCTTACACCTACGTTCATAATTCATTTTGAGTTAATTTTTGTGTGCAGTCTGAAGTAGGAGTCCAATTTTATCCTTTTGCATGTAGATACCCAGCTATTGCAGCACTATTTGTTGAAAGTGCCTTGGGTTCCTTAACATTTGAAAACAATTTGTTAAAAAAGTATTCTGCACTCTTCACATTCAAACACCTTTTCCTGTGGAAGACTGCTTGCTGACAGATATGTAGATGGTTGAGTCTATGTGGATTTCTTTTTCTAGTATTCTGTTCTTTTTTTGTTGTTCTAAAAGTTCACACAGAAAAAAGATCCATATGAATAGTGTTATTTACCAGGCTTGATTATTAAAGGTGAATTAAAGGAATTTTAATTAAAGTCCTTACATGTTTTGTTAGGAAGAGCTATTAATAAAATTAATAGTTTTGACTACTTTTATTTATGACCGACTTGCCTGTGCCTAGTTGCTTGAAAGAATGACTTATTATTGTTAAATACATAAATTCCAGAAATGGACCCTTGTGACTTTTGATCTGAGGTCCATGTTTGAAGCTGTTTTTCTTGTTTTACACATCTTATTAGTATGTACAGCAGTTTGCTTCTGATCAGTAGTCACACAGGCCTCTTAATGAATCTTGGTGTCAATTGTCCTAGATGATGACCATTTCCAAAGTGAAATTCATGTACTAGCTGTCAGACCTGTGATAAGTACCCTACCCTAAGCTGAAAGAAAATCTGTCCAGCAGGTTTGGACAGATAGAAGATACAATAAATAAAAGATAGAAGACAGATAGCAGATAGAAGGAAACTTCACTGATTTATATAGATTAGGAATTTCAAGCATGACTTATTCTAATAAGTCATTATTCTATGTTACATGAGGATTCATTATACCATTTATTTTTGTCTAGTTTTTTTTTTTTTTTTTCTGTAATGAAAAGTTTTTAAGGAGTAGATGGTGCCTGAGTTACTGTGCATCTTGAGTTAGAACCTGGAAGCGGTCTCTTGTCTTTGTGACTGACTTTGAACTTGCTCTCTCTCTGGATTCTACTGATCTCTGACTTTTCTCTTCAGGTTATTTATGCTGCCAGGGATGCCCAGATTTCAGTGGCTCTCTTTCTCCATCTTCTTGGATACCCTTTCTCTAGGAATTTGACTGTAGAAGAAAACGATGACCACATTGTCTGGAGAAAAATCTTAGAGAAATGTCAGGATGTGGTAGATATCCCATTCCGAAGCAAAGGGCTTAGCCGATCAGGAGAAGAGGTTAATGGGGAAGCAACAGAATCTCAGCAGAAGACAAGAAATAAGAAGTCCAAAGCTGATGGAACGATGCCAGGCAACCACCAAGGGAGAGACCCCAGAAAACATAAAAGAAAGCCCTTGGGAGTGGGCTATTCTGCCAGGTAACTGAATCGTTCTGTGTCTAGTAGGTTCAGTGGCCCAGCCTGCAGCAAAAGGCATGATGCTTTACCCTAGGTCTGGGAAGAAGGCTTGTGTGGTAAGATGGCAGAAGCTCTCCAAGGATTTTTATTTTTCCTTTCCTTCAGGGACATTTGGAACTAGCCTTTATTTGTGTTCAGTTCAGTTCAGTTGCTCAGTCGTGTCTGACTCTTTGCGACCCCATGAATCGCAGCACGCCAGGCCTCCCTGTCCACCACCAACTCCCAGAGTTCACTCAGACCCACGTCCATCGAGTCAGTGATGCCATCCAGCCATCTCATCCTCGGTCATCCCTTTCTTCTCCTGCCCCCAATCCCTCCCAGCATCAGAGTCTTTTCCAGTGAGTCAACTTCACATTTATTTGTGTACTTTTCCCTTTTACCCTTCTACTGTTTTATTTTTGAGCAGTGGAAGTGGAAATGAGGAGTGCTTAACCTAGCTTTGCCACTGACCTTGATACAACCTTAGATCTGTATTTCTACTATAAATGAGAAAAGTGAAAGTGTAGTCACTCAGTTGTGAACCCCATGGATTGTAGCCCTCCAGGCCCCTCCATCCGTGGGATTCTCCAGGCAAGAATACTGAAGTGGGTTGCCATTTCCTTTCTCCAGGGGATCTTCCTGACCCAGGGACTGAACCTGGATCCTCCATGTTGCAGGCAGATTCTTTACCATCTGAGCCACCAGGGGGTATAATTATTATTCTTTGCTTGCTTCAGGAGAGCAAAGTAACATGAAGTGCCTCAGACTTTTCAGGAGAAATGAATCATCTGATTTCTTATTCATTTGGTATTTGTTTAGAATGGTATCCAGGCCCTAAACTTATGTTGTTCTCTAGTCAATGAGAATTTTCCTGTACAGCTTATGTCTCTATTGAAGAATGATGACTAATAAATACTTCGGAGTGGAAGTTTGGTTCCTCCAAGCAAAATGCCTTTAGGAATTGGATGATTAAATTGAAGCAAGTATTGCATATGAGCCAGAAATAAATCCACAAGGCACTCATTACTTTAGCTTGAATTTTAATTGACTTGGTTTAATCCAGTGATTACAGGGAAGTTTCTTCATGATCTGTTCCTGCTTGCTTTCATGGTAGAACCATGTAAACACTACCCAACTTACTCCCTAATTTCCCAATCTATAAATATAAAAACTAATGGTATAAACTAATTCACTTTAATTTCTCTTTCTTAGCCCATTGTAGATGGAGGAATAAACATGGTTTCTCACCATGTTTTTTTTTCCCCCATAAATGTAACATATGACCCTAGTGTTGAATGTCTTGAGTCACTCAGAATATAGGAAGGTAGCTGATACCTTGATCAACAGTTTGCTCCAAATTTTAGATTTCTCTCTCCCTTCCCCCCAGAAAATCACCTCTCTACGATAACTGCTTTCTCCACGCTCCTGATGGACAGCCCCTCTGCACTTGTGATCGAAGAAAAGCTCAGTGGTACCTGGACAAAGGCATCGGAGGTTTGAGATTCAGCTGTCATACTTGATTTATAATTAGGTGCATTCGGGTACTGACTGGAGTGGGCCTGAGATAAGGGAGAGGGTTGCGATGCGTAGAAGGCAGCGAGCCCTAGAGACCCGTGGGATGGAGCTGTTCAAAGCCCAGAAATAGTGATCCCTGCCCAGGATACAGCAGAGAACCACTGAGGTGGTGCTTCTTCCCTGGGGGAGAGGTGGGCGGGTGGTCATGCGCTAACACTGCCTCTTTCCTCTAAGAGCTGGTGAGTGAAGAGCCTTTTGTGGTCAAGCTGCAGTTTGAACCTGCGGGCAGACCTGAATCCCCGGGAGACTACTACTTGATGGTTAAAGAGAACCTGTGTGTGGTGTGTGGCAAGAAAGACTCGTACATTCGGTGAGTGTCCAGCAGGCTGGGGCTGCCCTCTTGTCTGCCTCTGATGGAAGTGCCCTTCAGGCCACATGCAGGGCCCTCGGCGGGCTTGGCTGAGTCTGCCCCCTTTGGCTTAGAGACTTGTCCCCAGGGGGCATCCCCGTATCCCGAAGAGCTTCAACACTCTGCCTGGCCTTGCTGTAGTGGTGTCTGCCACCACCCCTGCCCCCCACCAGAGCCAGTTTTTGGTTTCTGGAATGAAAACTCTTGTCAAAACAGTTTGCCATGAAGAGAGTCATTCCCTTTTGCTCATGAAGGAATGGAGACCAGTTCCTTCAGAAGCTGCCTTTCTGTGTCCTTGTGATCCTCCCCTGAGTGGCTCACAGGCTTTGTGACCCTGGGTACATCAGTATCCAGGTGACCTGAAGGCACCCTCTGGAATAGTCTGAGATTATTCTGCGTCAAAGTCCCCAGGCAATGAAGGTGACGTTACCACTGGGCCCGGCTACCCAGACACCGGGGCTTTCTCCCTGGCTACTGAGGTGTGGTAACTCACTTGGCTCCTATCTCTCCTTGCAAAGTGAGACAACAGTTGTGGCGGCCAGGAGTTTTCCCTGAGAGCTTAGTTCTCCTTAGAAGACAGTGATGGACTTCGATGAATAACCAGGGAGATAATTTGAGAGTAAAGGATTCTTCAGATGAAGGAAACGGGCTCTTACAGGTCACCAGGCTTCCAAAATTTCGGGAGTAGCAGTTACCCGCTGCGTGCTTTGAGAGAGTTATTTTCCAGATGTTAAAGGCCATTAGAATTTCTTTTCATTTCTCAGATACTTTTCCGTTGGGGAGCAGAGCCTTCCCAGAGGTGGTTATTAGCCTCTTCCTACCCCTGGCTCGCCAGAGGAGTCAGGGAGCTGGTGGTCCGCGCTCACTTCAAGGAGAGGGGGACCCCAGGGCCACAGGCAGGTGGGCGGAGACTGGAATAGGTAGTCGGGCCTTTATGTCACGGCTGTTGGGTTGCGGGGCCCCAGCTCCTCAGTGTGTTTAGGCCCAGATCAGAATCCCAGTAGGGCACCTGCCGACTCCGTGTTCAGTCTGCGTCGGCTAATGCGCGCTGCCTTGTGCCGGCTCCCTTAGGAAGAACGTGATCCCGCACGAGTACCGGAAGCACTTCCCCATCGAGATGAAGGACCACAACTCCCACGATGTGCTGCTGCTCTGCACCTCCTGCCACGCCATCTCCAACTACTACGACAACCACCTGAAGCAGCAGCTGGCCAGGGAGTTCCAGGCCCCCATTGGCTCCGAGGAGGGCTTGCGCCTGCTGGAGGATCCTGAGCGCCGGCAGGTGCGTTCGGGGGCCAGAGCCCTGCTCAACGCCGAGGGCCTGCCTACGCACCGGAAGGAGGAGCTGCTGCAGGCGCTGCGAGAGTTTTACCGCACAGACACCGTCACGGAGGAGATGCTTCAGGAGGCAGCCAGCTTGGAGACCAGGTATGATCTGCGGTCCTGCTCAGAGGGGAGTGAGGACCGGTCCAGTGTCTACGCCCGCTGCTCGGTTTGAGTGCCCGTAGGGCGGAAGCAGGTGCCCTGCGGCAGCCTCGGGCTCACCCCACTGAGTCTGTGTGGCTCAAGATAACCAGGCAGGTGGCTCAGAGCAATCCGTTTGCTGATTAACTTTCTAGAGGAGACTTGCCTTCTGTCCTTGACCTTTTAAGATCATACCCGTATGTCCAGACATTTTCATAATGAGCAGGAGAGTTCAAAGGCGCTGGAGTTGAACCTTATGCATTCTCCGCAGAAGGAAATCTTCGGGTCAGCACAGACCAGTGCGTGTGGTTTTGCATCTCTTCCCGTATCCAGGTCGGGGGTGGGGGGGGAGGATTGAGACCCCGGGGTTCTTGTTTCCTGTCTCTAACCTGCCCTCCAGGGTATTGGCCTGCTGAACGGCATGCTGGCCAGGATTGCCGTTAGTATTTAAATTACTTTTTAGTTTTTGCTTCCTTGCTTGCTTTCAGTATCTAGTTGAATTCATTGAATGAGTGACTGAACTGAGCTGAACTCGGTGTCCCTAGATGAGAGGCATTTTATAGTCCTGAGAAATGACTGGCAACTTGGTCCAGATGATAAAAACTCGGGGCTGCCTGTTATAGTTTGCTTCCCAACTTGTCAGTTCTTTCCAGGGATTGAAGTAACTGATAACTTCACAAATCCTGATAGTGCTGCTGGTTGCCTATAGTGTTTTGTTATTTAAAAAAAAAACACAAAAAAACCCCCATAAACTTAATTATAGCAACTAATATTTATTGAACAAATTTTTATAGATATGCTAATCTGTTTAGCCTAGTTAATAAACTTTATATTAATTGCCTTAATTATTTCTTATAACAACCCTGTGAGGTAGGATTTAGATTTCTTATTGATTTCTGCTAACATCGTATCCTGTATTTTTAAAAATCTTTCAAGATTTAAAAATTATTCTTAAGACTATTTTCCAAATTTTATTTTAGATACCTCAAAATTAAGGTTAAAGTTATATTACAAATTAAGGAGACTAGCCCCTTTAACCAGTTCCCAAATGTATTTCCTAAAACAGCTACGTTCCCATTTCGGTGACCGACCTATCTAGTAAATTCATCTTGCTGCCTTGGATGGGAGGGTGCTGGGCTTGGATGTGTAGGACCAAGAAGAACAGCCGTTTGGGGGAAGTTAGGCAAGTTAATGGTATGCTTGTGAGCTAAATAAGAAAATGCCCCACAAATACCTGGAGGGCACGAACAGGCTAGACAGGGAGGATTGAGAGTGGGGTGTGGACACAGGGAGAGGAACTGAATCCCAGACAGGGAAGTCCTCTCATTCACAGGAGGTGACGGCACTGTTCACCAGGCATCTTAGTGAGAAAGGAGGCAGGGCTTCATCTTCTCATTAAACAGCAGGAGCTGTGCAACCGAGCAACCACAGTAGCATCTCGTTGTGACGTTGTGACCAAAACACGTCTCGTGGATGTGGCTTGGCGTTTCTTTGCATGAGAATGAAGGCACCAGAGAAATATGCCGCCTTTATTTTACATTCAGGTATTACACTGTGATCAAAACCCGGAACACGTGGGCTGATTGAAGAGCTCATATAAAAACTAAGTATCGATCAGAATGAGTAGCTTAAAAGAAGGGCGAGGGACTTCCGTGGTGGGCCAGTGGCTAAGACTCTGCGCTCCCAGTGCTGGGGGCCCAGGTTCTTCCCCTGGATCTGATAGAACTAGGTCTGAATCCGAGTCTCCTGCACTGCAGGTGGATCCTTCACCATCTTAGCCACCGGGAAGCCCTAGACCCCACAGGCCATAGCTAAAGATCCCGCATACTGCAACAAAGATTGACAGTCCCCTGTGCTGCAACCAAGACTCAGCGCAGTCAAATAAATAAATATTTTTAAAAAAGAAGGATGAGCCGATAGGAAGGAAACCCTTGAGTAAATGAAAGACCTCTGTTCTCCACCCATCATCCGCTAGGCAGTGGGGCCCCCGATAGTAGGGTTGAGCATTATGCAGTGGCTTTCCCACAAGTATAGCTCAGAATCCCCAGATGCCTTCTCTGGGATTGATGGTGCTTCATATGTAGATGTGTATAAGAGACAGGGCCACATGCAGGGCCCTCGGCGGGCTTGGCTGAGTCTGCCCCCTTTGGCTTAGAGACTTGTCCCCAGGGGGCATCCCCGTATCCCGAAGAGCTTCAACACTCTGCCTGGCCTTGCTGTAGTGGTGTCTGCCACCACCCCTGCCCCCCACCAGAGCCAGTTTTTGGTTTCTGGAATGAAAACTCTTGTCAAAACAGTTTGCCATGAAGAGAGTCATTCCCTTTTGCTCATGAAGGAATGGAGACCAGTTCCTTCAGAAGCTGCCTTTCTGTGTCCTTGTGATCCTCCCCTGAGTGGCTCACAGGCTTTGTGACCCTGGGTACATCAGTATCCAGGTGACCTGAAGGCACCCTCTGGAATAGTCTGAGATTATTCTGCGTCAAAGTCCCCAGGCAATGAAGGTGACGTTACCACTGGGCCCGGCTACCNTCAAAGTAGCCACCCCTCAGGAGTCCGCGGCCTCTCTGTGTACTCCCTGGCGGCCCCTTGGCCCACAGCACCTGCAGCCGTGGAGATGCTGTCCTGTGCTTGCTTTCCTCAGACCCTTGTCCTTCGTATCTTGGCAGGATTTCCAATGAAAACTACATTCCTCACGGGCTGAAGGTGGTGCAGCGCCACACCCAGGGCGGGCTGCGCTCCCTCATGCAGCTGGAGAGCCGCTGGCGGCAGCACTTCCTGGACTCCATGCAGCCCAGGCACCTGCCCCAGCAGTGGTCGGTGGACCACAACCATCAGAAGCTGCTCCGGAAATACGGGGAGGACCTTCCCATCAAGCTGGCGTGATTGCCGCTCCCTTCCGGGTTAGGACGCCTGGGAAGCTGGAGCGGGGGTGGGGTGGGGGTGCCAAGTCACCTCTTCCTGTTTTAATGTCATTGTCAAATTCTGGTGACACAACTCCCGATACTAACCCATCGTGATCATCCCAGGATGCTCCTGGTGGTGTGCTCCTGGTGGTGTGCTCCTGTGCTTTCAGGGGTGCTCCTGGTTTTGAATTTCAACTGGGCACAGTGAGAATTCTCTATTCCGCCCTTTTCTGGACAAATGGGAACCTTGGCCTTCATATTTTTCCCCTCTCCCTATAATGCTTTCCCTGTACAGGCGACACATGAAGGATTCTTCCTGAAGTGTCTTGTTAAGACGCTCAAGTTTTTAATATTTTTTCTTCCCTGTCCAGCGTGTTGGTTTTTATCTCAAACAGCTGTCAAGTATTTCAATCCCATCCGGTTAGGAGGGAGAAAAAAATAAAACGTTCTTCTAGAGGTTGGAGAGGTGGAAAGGGGTTGGATTCATATTCCCAGTTCAACCTCATGATTAGAAGTTCTTTGGCTTGATGCTATGCTGGAGCTCACCTGGATGGGGACCTGGCCTAGCTGGGCTGCTTCGGTTTATTACACATCCTTGAAAATGCTCCCCTTTACTTGTTCGGGACCAAGGCAGCACCTTCCTGCCATGTGCTTTCACCCTAGCCCTGGAGGGGATTCTTTTCTGGAAAGAGACCTGGGTGGGCCACAGAGAAGCGCAAGCACCGTCTCCCTCGAGAACTGGGATGATTTGCTCAGCTTTTGGCTGTTTGTTGCAATCCTCCTGCCCAGAACGTCACGGTTTTTTAGCTAATCCCTTTCTGAGAGGAAGATTATCTTTTCTCAGAATCAGTATCTGGTCCCTTCAGTGTTCTGTGTTCTATCAGATTTGCAATACTGACCTCTTTTAAGCTCTTTAATTCTCTGTAAAAGCCATTTGGTCAGGTTGCAGTGAGAGGATTTCTCCATCTCCCATCTTGCCTGGGACACTGGGATTAATTAATCCATTTTGATGTTCAAAATGGTGGTGTTTCTCATCTTTCTAAATGTGAGGCCACCACTTTGAGCATGAAATCAACTTACTAGTGATTAGTATCTTTTTTAAAGTATAAGGAAAACTTTCTTACCTTACAAGATTTTAACAAGCTTTTAAAAAAATTTTATGGCCAGAATTCAACAGGAACTCTGTTTTGGAACTGTGCCTGAGTTGGTGATGGCTGCTCTAACATTGATAAGTTAAAAACTTCTAAGCACAAAGTTCACGAATTGTAAATGTAAAACTTTTTGCTTTATAACTTTGTAAAATCAGTGAATACTCTTGGGGAGGGAGATCGTTATCCTATAGGTCCCTGCCGTGTGGCAGCCCATGGTGTGTGCTCAGTCGCTTCAGTCGTGTCCGACTCTGTGCGACCCTATGGACTGTAGCCTGCCAGGCACCTCTGACTGTGGGATTCTCCAAGCAAGAATGCTTGAGTGAGTTGCCATTCCTTTCTCCAGGGGATCTTCCCCACCCAGGAATCGAACCCACATCTCTTATGTCTAACCTGCATTGGCATGCAGGTTCTTTACCACTAGCGCCACTTGGGAAGCCCATGGTATGTATGCACAAACTCCCCTACCCCATCCCACCCCACCCCAGCCCCTAACTTTGACCTCTGGACAGCAGCCCACCACACATGCACATCTTGCATTTTTTTCCACTTCCCTTCCCACTCGTCCTCAAATAGGTGTTTCTGGGGTCTAAATGAAAAAGTCTTGAAAACAAAGAGTACCAGCTGCTTTGGGGCCCGTATGTTCAGCACACTAGGTTATGGGGCTGTAACTGCACTGGAGCCTGTGGCAGAGGACCGGGAAACGGATGGGCCGTCGTCGTAGTAGTCAGGATTGCCACAAGGGGGCGCCTGTAGCTCTTGTTTTATATGCTTTATTGAGAAATAAGTGGCTTTTATACCCGGTCCTTGGACATAACTCACGACTTATGTTTCAGATTGTGTATATCTGGTTTTGAGTCATTTTGATGTTTTATTAAAAAAAAAACCTCTTTCTCTTAAGAGAGTAGGGCTATTCCTTTCTCTTTCCCTGTATCCTCACACTGAGAGGTGCGAATCATGTCCTAAGAGGTTGTTTAAGGTGCTGTGGTTGCTGCAGGTAGAAGGAATGGGTTCTCCAGTAGAGCTCCCTGCAGAGCTTAATATCACAGAGCCAGCAGCCAAGATAGAGGAGAAATCTGGACTATGGCACATGCAATCTCTGTCCTTTTTAGAACACGTGCTGTTTAGATTTGAATCTTTTCATTTTTTTAAATCGACCTTGGACTTTAGCAGCCTGTCACTAAGACTGACAATTGCTGTCTCAAATGAGTTATTTTAGGGTAGGCATATTTTAAAATAAATTTTTTTTTTCTGATATAAAAGTCATGTGTATGCTTGTTAGAGATGAGTCTAAAGAAAGAATGAAAATCCATCATCCCTCCATGTAGAACAAACCTAATCTCTGCAGGTATATTTATGAATTTCCTTTCAGTATTTAAAAATGCATATATCGTGTGTAGTATTTAAACAGGCTTGAGAGTCATATATATATATAGCTTGGTATCCTATTTTTCCTTCATTTAACATGGTATCATAAGTAATTTCTTATCTCTTTAAATCTTTGAGAGTAGATTTCCAGTAACTCTACCTTACTTTATTATCCGTGCCCACACTGTTGAAATTTTTGGTTGCTTTGGATCCTTTGTTAATATCAATGATGTATGCGATGAACTTTTGTGTGTGTAAATCTTTGACTACAACTTTGCTAACTTATTTAGGTTAGAACCTTAGAAATTGGATTGCAAGGAGGGGGAGGCATGTTGCTGGAGTGAGTACAAATTGATATCCATTTTTAGGGGTTTCTGTGATGGGAATGTTTGCCTTTGACCCTTTCCCTCACGTCCTAGAGCATCCGCTGAGTTTCCTCCTCTGTGAGCAGCCGTGAGCGGACAGTGCCACAGCAAAGGCCTCTCTGATGTGCCTGAGCGTTACGATTGCAGCCTCAGAGTCTTTTCTTCTTCCGTTCCGCTCCCATCCTTCCTTGCCTCATTCCTCCTTGCAGCAGTGATTTTTGGAAATACTGTTTGTTTTAAAAGAAAATTGTAAAAAAAATTAATGAAAAATAAAAAATTTTATTTTAAAATAAAGGTTATGGCCTTTTTTTCCCCCCTTGACAAACAAGCAATTACCAATTTGCCATCCTAAAGCAAACAAAGCATGATATTTAGGGATTTGTTTCCCTCTTAAGAGTGCAGCCATAAGTTACTTATTCTTATCCATGTCACAGACAGAGATCAGATGACAAAATGTGTTCTGTTGAAATAAAGCCATTTTAACCCCTCATTTTAGACTCTCAGGAACCCAGCAGACAGAAAGAGCTTTTGTTCAGCTTCCTATTCTAATGTTAGGGGCCCTAACATTTGACTATTATTTAAATTCTTTGTTACCTTACCTCTCTGAGTTTTTCATTCATTCATCTTTTTTTTTTTTTTTAATTCATTATGTCTCATCCTCTAAGAGATGTTTCTCAGTTTACTAGTTTGCTAACTATTATATATTTTAAAAGGATTCTTCTTTCTGGTCTTGTCTTTTCCGTTCTTTATGTGGTCATTTTTAGAGTACCTCATCCCTCAGGAATGCAGTTGAGAATCAGTTTTTCTCGGATGAGATAAACTATAAGAGGGTGTAAGAATGATTCTTGTTTTTGTTTAGTCACTAAATCATGTCTGATGTTTTTACCAGCCCCCGTGGATTATAGCCGGAGTTCCCTAGGTGTCACTAGTGGTAAAGAGCCTGCCTCCCAGTGCAGGAGACTTAAGATATGTAGGTTCGATCCCTTGGTTGGGAAGATCCCCTGGAGGAGGGCATGGCAACCCACTCCAATATTCTTACCAGAAGAATACCATGGACAGAGGAGTCTAGCAGGCCACGGTCCACAGATTTCCAAGGAGTTGGACACCACTGAAGCAACTTAGCGAGCATGCATGGACTGTAGCCCTCCAGGCTCCTCTGTCCATGGGATTTCCCAGGCAAGAATACTGGAGTATTTTGCCATTTCCTCCTCAGGAGATGTTCACCAAGGGATTGAACCCACATCTCCTGCACCGGCAGGTGGACTCTTCACTGAGCCACCAGGGAAGCCCAGTTCTTGTATAGCTGACTCTTGATTGAATAATGTAAAAATAATACACAATCCTCAAAATACTTTTTTTGGAACTGACGTACTCTTTATAGGTATTCCCCAAGTTCCCCCCTCATGCTGGAGCCAAACACCTCCCGTCTGTCCCCAGTCCTGGGGCAGTTTTGCATCAGGTGATGGAGCTGGGCTGACATGCAGCCAAACGATCGTTCCACTTGTTCAAAAGTGCCTGTTCCACCCACTCTACCAGGGAGATGCCTTTGCCTGTGGCACCACGGTCCTTACTTAACTAGCAACGTGTTATTTGGGAAAGTGGGAAGTACATGAGACCATTATTTCCTCACTAGCCTTGTCTGTGGCCAACTCTGGTCGTTGGCACCCCCAGGCACTGTGGGTACTGGACCAAATGGGCAATCCCATGGGAGATAAGCAGGAGCTGACTTCCTGTGCATGGGAAGAGGGAATGTTGGAAGCCCTAGTCCACCCTTAGAAGAGGGTGTCCTCTTCTAAGACAGTGGTACTTGCTGCCTTCGAAGGTCACACTGTCTGACTGAGTGGAGATAATTAATCTCATATCCTTCAGACCGAACTCAAGGTATTTGCCCTCCTTGCAACTTCCTTACTTGCTTTTAATTCATGAATTTTTCTCTCTTGCCTGATGGGTAGCCTGTTGCCTTTCTGCCAGCATAAGCTTCAAGAGCTGCTGAGTTTATAGTCAGCATTATTATCAACGTGATGTGTGGTCCAGATATTCCTGAGTTGTAGAGGCTACTTAGATGCTACACCTGCTTCCCAAAAAGATCTCCCTTCTCAGGCTGTAACATCCTGGGGCAGAGTTGGGATTCTGACTGCTCAGACCACCGGGGTATCTATTAAGTCCTGGATGAGAATCCGAAATTTGAGCTTAGTGAGCTGGTGGGGGTGGAAAGGAATAGGAGACTGAGATATGGGCAGTTTTAAAGAAGGTACATTTATTTGGTTGGTGGGGGAGGATGGGAGCATACTCCATGGACTTACCTTTTTTTAAATATAAATTTATTTATTTTAATTGGAGGCTAATTACTTTACAATATTGTATTGGTTTTGCNCATACTGCTGCTGGGCGGAGGGGGTGGCGGAGGCTGCTGCTGCTGCTGCTGCCATGGGGGAAGAGGACCAGAGGGAGGGGGCGGAGGCTGCCCACTGGGAGGCGGCGGCGGCGGCATCATGTAGGGCCTGCCTTTCTATAACCCTGATCCGCCTGGGCCTTTGTCCTGCTTACCTTTCTGGCCACCAGTGAGACAGACAGGTGCAAAATGCACCTACCAAGAGACATTTTCCCTCTGTGTATCCATTCTGTGACCTGGCAAAAGATACATATTCCAGTCCATCATTGTGCTTCATTTCAGTCCCAGAGAGGTTATGGTGTACTGGCTTTGCGTTGCATAAATTTGTTTGTACCAAGTATGCTAAACTTGAAGCTCTTTTCACAATAATCACTTCAATGTAGACAGGAGTCCCCCTTTTTCTACCATATTGGGGTCATTTTGTTGTTCTGGATCAACGACCTGATTGCCAAAAAGGAGGCTAAAGTGTATCTCTCTCCCCTCTCCTAAAACGTAGACATCTTTTGTTATATCTTGGGCTTCCCTGATAGCTCAGTTGGTAGAGAATCTGCCTGCATTGCAGGAGACCCCAGTTTGATTCCTGGGTCTGAAGATCCACTGGAGAAGGGATAGGATACCGACTCCAGTATTCTTGGGCTTTCCTTGTGGCTCAGCTGGTAAAGGATCTGCCTGCAATGGGGGAGACCTGGGTTCAGTCCCTGGGTTGGGAAGATCCCCTGGCGAAGGGATAGGCTACCCACTCCAGTGTTCTGGCCTAGAGAATTCCATGGACAGTCCATGGGGTCGCAAAGAGTCGGACACGACTGAGCGACTTTCACTTCACTTTGTTATATCTCACAGCACCAATTGGAGCCCCAGTCAGTTGGCTCAGTTCCTTTCTAATCAAGATCTGTATGTTTGGCCCTGGAGGTTTGGTCAGCCTGAGCTATAGCCCATATGGCTTCCTCTGAGTTCTTGGATACAATGAGCAAGACTAAAGTTGGCTCCGAAAAGGAACAGAAGATGACTTGGGGTTCGTTTTTCTTTTTTAAATGTTATACAAGTGCAGAGAGTTGGCTGCCATCCCCCTCTCAAACCATCAGCAGAGCTTGACCTTGGCCAAGATTTTGCCTCATCCTCTCGGCATTTTAGCATCGAGTTGCGTTTCAGCTATGGAATGCTTAACCAAAAGCACATGCTCTCGTGGTAGCTTCCAAGGAGCAAGTTTTTGCAGAAAGTCCACATCATGTTGTTTTCTCAAAACAACCATTTTCTCTGAACCACCAACCCAATAAACCCCAAAATGGTGATTCTCTGGTTTATTTGTACACAAGGGCTGAAATTTTTGCTGCTGTTAATAATACTTTATTGGAGTGCAATATAGTGAAAATACAATAAAGTGTACAAATCTTACAAGTATAGCTCAGTGAATTTTGACAAGTGTATATATATACCTATGTCATTAGGAGACTTCCCTGGTGGCTTAGTGGTAAAAAATCCACATGTCAATGCAGGAGACATGGATTTGATCCCTAAGCCGAGGAGATCCCCCTGGAGAAGGAAATGTCAACCCACTCCAGTATTCCTGCCTGGGAAATCCCATGAACAGAGAGGAGACTGGTGGGCTCTAGTCCCTGGGGTCAAACATAGCGACTAATTCATGTAATCATGAAGGGCTGGAGTTTTTTGTATTACATGAAACACACATCCTGATGATGCATGTACAGCTTGGGGTTGGGAGGTTGTACATTCAGGTGGCTGAGCAGATTACTGTAACAGCAAATCCAGGTCAAAATGTGATGGCATTTGGTGGTCTGAGTCCAGGCAATTTGTTTTTTGTCACTCCCAGGGGAACTGGGTACAGCGAAGCTTCATGATGTTTGTTTTTAACAAGTTACTTTTAAGAAGAAATAATACGTGCACATAGGACAAAATTTGTTTTTAAACGTATAATGAAAAAGGAGCCTCCTCCCCAGTCCTTTCCCTTTATGACAGTAACTACTGTTATTGTGCATGAGGCATCCTTCAGAGAGGGGCAGAAATGGAATGTGAATGTGTGGGGGTTTGTTTTTAAGAAAAGTAAGAATTTCTCTGCCCTGCCCCTTCTACTCTAAGCTCTAGTCTAGGGCATTTGTGTAGAAATCTGGATCCTGCAGCCTCAGTAGAACTAACCTATTTGTCTCACACTATGCAAAGTTCCTACTCTGGATCTGTCATTTGGCTCCAAAGTCTGTGTTTCTCTTAGGATTGGCCATGAGTGGCTACCTCATGCCAAGAGTTGACTCATTGGAAAGGATTCTGATGCTGGGAGGGATTGGGGGCAGGAGGAGAAGGGGACGACAGAGGATGACATGGCTGGATGGCATCACCGACTCGATGGACATGAGTCTGAGTGAACTCCGAGAGCTGGTGATGGACAGGGAGGCCTGGTGTGCTGCAGTTCATGGGGTCGCAAAGAGTCGGACACGACTGAGCAACTGAACTGAACTGAACTGATAAGTGTCTAGGCTGGGTTTTTTTTACATTAGGCTTTCTACTTCTTTAAATATATATTTTAAATTTTCTGTAATAAAAATTTTTAAAAATGTCTTATTTCTTCAGCAGCAGCTCCTGCAACACACTTATCTACTTAGGTTTGGGGTTTGTTTTAAAGTCATGTTTCACTGCAACTTAAAAGGAGACTGTAGATGGATCTCTAGGCAGTCCCCCTCACTCCATCCCCTGCCCCGCAACCGCCATGACCACCCAAATCGACATTTAAAATTCCAGAGTTACAAACATGAACCAGGATGATTATTCACCTTCAAAAGCCATCCTTCTTTTTAAACATAGGGCTGACCTCAAATTTATTTTGAAAAGCCAACTCCTGTGGCAAGCAAAATTTGGTGTGATTTGTACACTAAGTTTCTCAAGAATGTAAATCTCATGCAGAGCAGAGGACGTATATTCAGCCTTGAAAAGTATTTTACACAATATAATGGGCTCAAGAGCCAGGGAAGGAAGAACCTCTCAGATCCACCCTCTCGGCAGGGGAGAAAGCGAAGTCTGCATGGATGGCTTTCCCTGGCCACTCCTAGCCACTTCTAATTTTGTACCCCTCTGTGCCAGGTGGAGGAGGAGTCAGGTCGTCTTCAGGTCAGAGCTTTCCGAAAGATGCACAGATTTTCCCCATTCAAGGCCCATATGGTTTCCCTAGGGCCATTTTATCCTTGATGTCCTTTCACATGCTCTCCTTTGTCTTGCTGTAATCCAATCCACCCCAGGCCCCTCCAGTCATCATTAAGTATGTTCCCATGGGTCAGGGAGCTCTCTTGGAGCATCCCTTTAGAGCAGCTGTCGCACTTGAGCAGCATCTGCTTTCCAACAAGCTTGAAGACAGAATGAAGGACGTGGTCGAGTCTTTCCCCGTGGGAAGCGGATGACACCAGTAACCTTCGGGGCTGCCATCAGGATGCTGTGCGTTGAGTGGCTCCGCAGCTCGCATGTGCAAGCAAAGGCGGGTGATTCCCAGAAAGGGCAAGCGGGTCTTCAGCCCTGTGGCCCGTGCAGGGTCCTAAGGCTGGAACGGTTCCCTGAGCCTCTGGCTCCAGCCCTTTCTGGGCAGGGAAACAGACCGAGGCAAAATGCCTGGTGTGTAAATAGATTCGGCTCGCTGCAGCCAACAAGCCCGACAGCTCTGGGAGATGAGTGACCCTTCCTGAGAGATTTCTGTTGCGCCATTCCTCGGCCTCCATCCCCACCCCTCCTGCTTCTCCCTTCTGACCTCACTCCCCTTCTCTCTGGACGGTTTCTCCTCAGGCCCTTCTGGTTTTCGTATTTATTACACTTTTGTTGGTTTCCGCTCTCTGCCTTTTCTTTCCCCGAGGCTGCTTTTCCTCACGCCCTGTATCTTCTCATCTCTCCCAGGAGTGCGTCTCCATCTGCGGCTGCTTGTCTGTCTCCGCGTCCTCCTGCCCTCACCCGGGCTTTACTGACCCTGGAAAGAAGGGAGGCTTGGAGGAACCTACCTTGAGCAATCCCACGTGGTGGGGCAGGAAGCAGCCTTCGGCTTAGGAAATGGGCCTTAGCCGCGGCAGCTGTTGCTGGGCAGAGTGGCAGTGCAGGAGGCAAGCCGGGGGAGGATGGGGAGGAGATGGACAGGCGGGGTGGAGGGCCCAGCACCCACCGAAGGGGACACTCAGAAGAGGAGGTGAAGAGGGAGGCCAGGTGGATGCCATGAGGAGGAGCTGGGGTGCGGGGCTGGGAAACCAGGGGCGTGGGACCTAGCAGAGGCGGGCAGCGTGGGGAGAAGACGGCGCCTTAGAGACCCTTTCTCGCCACTCAGCTCTGGCCCTTTTGTTTTTTCCTTTCATGTTTCTGTCTTCATGTTGTATTAGCAGCAGAAAACACCACACCACAAAAGGCCGTCTGTCTTTGAAGGGAATGGCTAGATCTGGTGGATTGAAGGCTGGATGCACTTCCCTCTCTGCTGAATTTGTAGGTCCCTCTGCCTCTGTCTGGCTGCTGGAGTCATCAGGGCTGGCCCTTGAATGGAGGTCCTGTAGCAGCTCTGACAGCCCAGCCGGAGAGCCCCCAGCAAGGGCAGCCGGAAGCACTGTGCGTCCGCAGACCCCTCCAGGCGCCCGGGGAGCTGGGCTGTTGGCCAGCGAGGGCTTGGGCTGAGGGGTGGCTTCCAGAGGCTGACGCCAGCCCCACCAGGGGCTCCTCCTCCCCGGCTAGGAGCTGAGCTGCAGAGGGGCCCGTGGTAGAAGAAAGAGAAAGGAAAACACTCTTGCTTTAAAAAAGTTTTACACTGAAGAGGTGATGAGTGCATGTGGCAAAACATCTCAAAGGTATAAAACAATGAATATACAGTGAAATCTCCTGCTCCTGTTCACCTCAAGGTCCCCTCCTCAGAGGTATCCCTGGATGTAACAATCTCTCGCACATTCTTCCAATATCTTCTTTTTAAGTCTCTGTATCCTGGAAATTTTCAGATTCTTCAGGCAATGGACCATCTGCAATTGTTTGGATGCATATGTATATATGGAATATGTGCCAGGGGACCCAGTGATAATGAAGAAAATTGCATCTCAGTTCATTGCCAATAATTCTTGCTGGGGCACAGAATGCTCTTAAAAAATTAAGTAAACAGAATAATAAGATGCTAGCACTAGAAAGGACCTGCTGAGTCTTATTGTACCAAACCCCTCATTTTAAACATGAGAAAAAAGTTCGGATAAGTTCGGACTTTTCCAGGATCACCAAGCTGGCTTATGGCACAATGAGGGCTAAAACCCCAGCTCCTCACCTCCTAATCATTCCAAGTGTCCAAGAACATACTAGATGCTCTGTCTGTAGGTAAGGGCCTTTGGAGAGATAAGTGATGAAATGGAAAGAAAGGCAAATGCTTGGACATGGGTTTAGAAATTTCCTTTGGACACAAATATAGTGAAAGAAATCAGTAATTCCAGGAAAGATCTGAAGTTGAAGACCTGAAAAATAGCATGTGTGTGCACATACACACACGCAGAGGCACTGGCAGCAGACACAAGATGAGCGCCTCTAAAGTCCATTGTCTGTCTTGCCTGCAAGCCCAGCAGAGACTGTGAGAGCAGCATGACCCTCTGCTCTGCTGAAGAAACTGCACCCCTTGGATCTACTGTTGCTGGGCTGGAGGCAGAGGCAGGAGGTTGGGCAGGAGGCAAAAATCACTTCAGACTGGAGTAAGAGGACAATCTGTGCAGGAACCTGGGGTCAGAGATACCAAGTGAGAGAGGAAGCTGGGCCTGGCCAGGCCATCATGGAGCCCTGCCTCCACTGGCTCCATGAGTACTGGCAGCCCCAACGGTTTATACCACCTACCAGGCCGAAACACCCTAAGATTTATGTACTGACAAAATAGCATCATAAGTTTAAAAAATTCTCTCTGCTTTGACATCAGCTCCAGACACTGTGAACAATTTCAGTGTCCAAGCCAGATTGATGGGCCCTTTGATGGCTTCAGAGGGTGGCTTCAGTGAGCGGGGACATGTATGACTGTAAACATTGGCTGTAAAAACCCTCAATTGCTTTGAAATGGTAAATCTGCAGGCAATGTGGATCTGATGTCATATGCCTCCTGAATTAACAGCTTTTTCTTCTTGTTCAATTATTTTGGCTGGTAAGGGAGTGGAAATTACACTTCAAAATATATCGACGGGTATTTTCAGCCTGCTGAAAGCTTCAAAATATATACCAATCCTGGGAACATTCCCTTAATTTCCACTTCCTAGTTCTCAAGGAAAATGGAGGTTTCAATTATAGGCACCATTAGATGGAAGGAAATGCAGGACTAAGGCCTCTTTTCAATTCAGATGCTCTTTGGTCTTATCACTGACCTGTTTTTGAGCCAAATTTCGTTCCAGACCTAACATGTACCAAATGATGAGGTCCTTGACAAAAAGATGAGTATTTCTAAGAACCTGGGTTCAGAGCCTTGAAACAGGGCATCTGACAGGGGAAAAAGCTAATTCTGTCCCTTTGTCTTCACACGAGGGATCCAGAGGTCCTGATTTCTGGTGCACGCGCCATCGCCCCCGTTCCTAGGTGCTGGGTGCAGGTGGCCTCCCAGCCGTTTCTGCCCCAGTTGTGGTATGGTTTTCTCTGCCTAATTGACCTCTTCCACTCTTCTCCTGAGCACCAGGCCTGGACTTAAAACTCCCTTCCCTGTGGATCGCAGAGAGCTCAGTTCAGCAGAACACGTCTCCTGAATCTGCTCCTCCTCCTGTGCTCTCTATCTCAGGTAGTGGTTACCTTAAACCAAAGCACTTGTCTCCTACCAAGAAACGGACATGTTATCCTCAAATCGTTTCCCTCACATCCGCCTCTAACTGGTCACCAAATCCTTTGAGTCTACCTTCCTTCTCTTCTGCTCCAGTGATTTGCCCTAAACCAGGCCCACAGCGTTGCTTTGCTCGGACGATTGCAGTGTCATTCTGATCCCCTGCCACTGGTCTTCAGCCTCGTCACTAAAACTAATAACTGATCATGTCATTCCCTATTAAAAAATCTCGGGTGGTTCTTCATGGCTCTCCAGAGTAAGTCCAAACTACTTACAAAAGTACACAAGACGCCTGTTAACTGGCCCATCTCTAACCTGGTTACCATCACCACCCTCTCCCCCATACACACTAAACGACCGACCACTATCTTCCCCACCTGCTTACCCTTTAAAAGACCCAGCTCTCAGATGACTTCTTCCATATGACGAAGGCCCCTCTTTGCTTGTATAGAGTCTGTTATACCATGTGGTGACCGTTTGTGCCTATTGCCCTATCATCGGGGACTGGGCTCCTCAGGAGCTGGAATCAGCTTTCATTCATGCTTGTATTCCTGGAACCTAGAAGTGCTTGGCATGGTAGGTGTTCAAGAAGGAAAGGGAAGGGACTTCCCTGGTGGTGCAGTGGCTAAAAAGTCTCCACCCTCCCGATGCAGGAGGCCTGGATTCACTTCCCGGATGGGAAACTAGATCTCACATGTTGCAACTAAGAATTCGCATGCCACAACTAAAGAACTGGCACAGCCAAACAAATAAATACCATTTTTAAATTGAAAAAAAAAAAGAAAGACTGGAAATACCACCCTAATGGGCAAACAGGCATTGGCTTACTATTATCTCCAACACCACAGTTCAAAAGCATCAATTCTTCGGCGCTCAACTTTCTTCACAGTCCAACTCTCACATCCATACATGACCGCTGGAAAAACTATAGGCTTGACTAGACGGACCTTTAGAGTGGTCTAGGTGACATTTTACTAGGACAGAATGAGGAGTAGCAGCAGATTGCCACCCTAGATATTTATTCATTCACTTACTCATTGCACAGATACTTAGAGCTGCCACAATGCCCAACGCTGTGCTAGACACTGAAGATACACAAAAGAAGACTGCCAGGCCCTGCTCAGAGGAACACTCATTCAAAGGCAAGAGACAGGCATGTAACAGGCAGTGGCCTGACATTTGGGGCCATCTGGTCCTCTCTGAGGACCTGTGCCGCTCAGATCCTCAGAGGCTAAGGAGGAGGGGACAGGGCAAAGGAGACAGGCAGTGAGATGGGGAGGTCACGGAGGGCTTGCAAAGGGCTTTGCCTCCGGGACTAATCCTGCTGACTAGCTGGCTTTATTTATGCACTTCTCCTTTGAAGGAATTCCTTGCTGTTAAGAAAAAGCATTTGACACGTTTCTAATTAGCCCGCAGACTCTGCAGTCCTATTATTCCCAAATGTAGCAGCTGGGTCATCTCATGATCAGTAATAATGTTTGTAGTTCCTGCAGTTCTTCACCAAAATCAAGGTCATTCCTCCCCTGATTTCTGGTGGGGCCATGGAGGATTTTCTCACCCCATCGTCTGGGGCAGCGGGGCTCAGTGACTGGCCCTGTGGTTGGGGGGCAGACAGCTGCTGCTGCGGATGCCCTGTGAGGAAGCCTGGGTTACTCAGTACACCAGCCCACACTGACCCAGGTGGCTCATGCCCTTTCTCTGGGCTCTAGTCCTGCACGGCCTCTCAGGCCCTTGATTTAACAGAGAAGCGCCAAGTACCCTCCTCCCCATCTTCTTCCCCGCTTTCTTCCACCAACAAATACTCAACATGCATGCACTGTACACCAACGACTGGGGAGACAGGTGAACAAAACATANAGCAGTCACTGAGGCTGAGAGTGACTCCCACCCTCTGGCACTGGACTGGCTCCAGCAGGGTGTGGTACTTTGGCTTTTAATGGCTGCTGGGGTGCACAGCATCCTAGGAGATGACAGAACCAGTTTTGGGGGCTCACCTGGAGCTGGAGTTAGCTGGCCCAGCTTGGGAGCGAGCCCATGAAGGCTCAGAAAAAAATGGGTGGGGCAGCCTGGTCCACTGAAATCATGTGTAAGTGACCTGATGAGGCCCAGGCTGGGTGGGTGAGAACTGGCCTGACCCCAGGCCATGAGTCCCTCTCTGGGCGAGAGGAATCCAGTGTGCTAGGGGAGCACAGGGGCTGTGTGGGGGCCAGGGGGAGTCAGGGAGGTGGCGCTGACACGCCCTGAGTGTTGGGGAAGCCAGTGGCCTAGGCAAGCCGCTGCTCGAGAGAGAGAAAGGGAGAGAGACGGAGAGAGAGAGAGGGCCCATAGAGCTGGGGTGAGCTGTGCCCAGGCCTTGGAGGGCTGGCCTTTCTCCTTGAGACAGGGGTGTCTTGACAGCCAGCCCCTAACTGGGGANGCTGGAATCAGCTTTCATTCATGCTTGTATTCCTGGAACCTAGAAGTGCTTGGCATGGTAGGTGTTCAAGAAGGAAAGGGAAGGGACTTCCCTGGTGGTGCAGTGGCTAAAAAGTCTCCACCCTCCCGATGCAGGAGGCCTGGATTCACTTCCCGGATGGGAAACTAGATCTCACATGTTGCAACTAAGAATTCGCATGCCACAACTAAAGAACTGGCACAGCCAAACAAATAAATACCATTTTTAAATTGAAAAAAAAAAAAGAAAGACTGGAAATACCACCCTAATGGGCAAACAGGCATTGGCTTACTATTATCTCCAACACCACAGTTCAAAAGCATCAATTCTTCGGCGCTCAACTTTCTTCACAGTCCAACTCTCACATCCATACATGACCGCTGGAAAAACTATAGGCTTGACTAGACGGACCTTTAGAGTGGTCTAGGTGACATTTTACTAGGACAGAATGAGGAGTAGCAGCAGATTGCCACCCTAGATATTTATTCATTCACTTACTCATTGCACAGATACTTAGAGCTGCCACAATGCCCAACGCTGTGCTAGACACTGAAGATACACAAAAGAAGACTGCCAGGCCCTGCTCAGAGGAACACTCATTCAAAGGCAAGAGACAGGCATGTAACAGGCAGTGGCCTGACATTTGGGGCCATCTGGTCCTCTCTGAGGACCTGTGCCGCTCAGATCCTCAGAGGCTAAGGAGGAGGGGACAGGGCAAAGGAGACAGGCAGTGAGATGGGGAGGTCACGGAGGGCTTGCAAAGGGCTTTGCCTCCGGGACTAATCCTGCTGACTAGCTGGCTTTATTTATGCACTTCTCCTTTGAAGGAATTCCTTGCTGTTAAGAAAAAGCATTTGACACGTTTCTAATTAGCCCGCAGACTCTGCAGTCCTATTATTCCCAAATGTAGCAGCTGGGTCATCTCATGATCAGTAATAATGTTTGTAGTTCCTGCAGTTCTTCACCAAAATCAAGGTCATTCCTCCCCTGATTTCTGGTGGGGCCATGGAGGATTTTCTCACCCCATCGTCTGGGGCAGCGGGGCTCAGTGACTGGCCCTGTGGTTGGGGGGCAGACAGCTGCTGCTGCGGATGCCCTGTGAGGAAGCCTGGGTTACTCAGTACACCAGCCCACACTGACCCAGGTGGCTCATGCCCTTTCTCTGGGCTCTAGTCCTGCACGGCCTCTCAGGCCCTTGATTTAACAGAGAAGCGCCAAGTACCCTCCTCCCCATCTTCTTCCCCGCTTTCTTCCACCAACAAATACTCAACATGCATGCACTGTACACCAACGACTGGGGAGACAGGTGAACAAAACATACAAGAATCCCTGTCCTCAGGGAGCTTACACTCCAGTGGCAGAAACTGATGTAAAAACCATGTTCTCAGTCAAATAGAATGTACTGTGTGCTCAGCCATATCCAACTCTTTGTGACCCCATGGACTGAAGCCCACCAGCTTCCCCTGTCCAGGGAATTCTCCAGGCAAGAATACTGGAGTGGGTTGCCATTTCCTTCTCCAGTCAAAGAGAATGATCACCGAAAAAGAACTCTTCGAGAACTTCCTTGGTGGTCCAGTGGTTGAGGATCCATCTGTCAAAGCAGGGGACACGGGTTTGACCCCTGGTCCGGGAAGATTCTACATTCTGCAGAGCATCTAGGCCCGTGAGCGGCAACTACCAAAGCCGGCGCACCTAGAGCCCATGCTCCGCAACAAGAGGGGCCACCACAGTGAGAAGCACACGCACCGAAACTAGAGCATGGCCCCCACTCCCTGCAGCTAGAGAAAGCTCTGGGAAGCAGGGAAGACCCCGTGCAGACAAACTAAAAAAATAACAATAATTTAAAAAACACTTCTGGTTCCTTCAAAGAGCCAGGTCCCCCTCCTTGATCTATAATGGTTTGTAGAAACCTAACTTATAAGTAACCTTTCCTCAGACAAGCTGGTATGTTAAGTGGGGACAATGGGCAGTGGGTAGCATCTGTGCCACCTGATGGCTGGGTGACCTCTGCCGGCCTCAGTTTCTCCATCTATGAGATGGAGAGTGTCGGCCTTCCTCACAGGGTCATCGAGAGCATTCTGAGATCGTGTTATCAGCACAGTGCCTGTTTCATGGTAACATGCCATCTGTTCACCATCCCTGCCTCCTCTTTCCTGCTTAGAGCAGACATGGGAGTCTAGTCAGTTCCCCGGTTCACCCACCTCCTGGGCCCCTGCTGCAGCTGCAGGCAGGGCAAGAGGCTTCTGAGGTGACCCAGCATCTCTGGGTAATGGCTGTGCCGGCAAGAATGGACGCCTGCAGAGGCTGGGGCCCCATGCTGCCTCTGCCCAGCCTGCTGAGCAGAGGGCCTGGAAGAGGCAGCCACGTACCTGTGGGGCAGGACAGTCATCCTTGTTGGGCCTTGAAGAGGCCTGCCTGGGATCTGTTCTTTGCAGCCCTGGTGAGCAGTTCCCTGCATGTGCCTGGCAGGCCCTTCCGGAGTCTCCTCACCCCGGCAGCCAGCAGCAGGGCCTGTGAGGATGGGCCTTCAGAGGACCAGTTGTTCCCAAGCACTGGGTGTTACTTGCTTCATTTCATCCGACCTTTCCCAACAATGCTACAAGTTAAGAGCTGTCACTGCCCCATTTTCCGGTTGAGGAAACCATGGCTAAGAGAAGGAGTAAGAATTTGCCCAAACCACTCTCACGTGTGATGGGACCAGTGCTTGAATTCATGTTGTAGAACTCCAGAGCTAGGGCCTCACACTGACCTATATCCTTTCTGCCCTCTGTTACCATCCCCTACCCCCACCCCTGCCACCTCAAATCCACGCATCAAATTCACAGAGGCAGACAGTTCCCTGGGACCTCTTGGAATGCCAGGAGCATGCAGCACTTTGCCCAGTTTACATGAGTATTGGCTTCAGCACTTCTAAAGAGAAGGGGACTGTGTCCAAGAGGGATGTCACAAGAGAGACAATGCCCAAGGAACTGCAAGTCCAAAATGGCACAGCCGCAGTCCAGAATGGATGACCTGGAGGTCATCTCTCTACATCCCTTCTTTTCCAGAAAAGAAAATGGAGGCCCAGACTGGGAAGTGAGGTTCCTGCACACAAAACTTCTGACCACCCTGCAGACTCCCCAGTGGCCTCAGAAGCCGGCCACTGGTGCCCAGACACTGGTATGGAAAATGGGACTGAACCCAGCCCCTCCACCCACCTGTTGTATGACTCTCTGCAATTGAGAGCTTCCCTGAGCCACCTGCAGCTTTCAGGGGCTTTAGAGATCATGTGTGTGAGATCCCGCCCGGCAGCTGGCACCTGCTAGGAACTCAGCGAACTGTAGCTATTATTATCACCGTTGCTGGTTTCAAAGTTCACTGCTGCTGCTGCTGCTGCTGCTCCTGCTAGGCACCACGGAGTCTCTCAGGTGCTGCTTTGCTTCTACAGTTCCGCCGGAGTCATTCCTAGCTAGGCCCAGAGAGGGAACGATGCTCCCAGTCACCTCTGAACACTGAAATCCATCTCAGGGAGGGCTGAGCCTCAGTTCTGCATCTATTTGGGATTTGAATCTGGAAGAATGACCATGCGCTGTAGCCACGGTGGCAGCTGCGCGTTCCCAACTCTTCCATGTGCCTGTGACTAACAGCTCATCACTCAAGCTCTGTCTATATCAAATTTCTGGGGTCAAATGAGCGTGAAATCACTTGCCCCCTTAGCCCCACCCCCCACCCCAAGGGAAGTTTCCTGTGCTTATTTTTAAAGAGGGGCTGCCTGTGAAGTCTAACACCCCCCAGAGAGGCTACACTCCTATGGTGTGTGTTTGTTTTTTTTTCTTTTTTGGTGAGGAGTGAGTGGGGACCAACCTAGACAGCATATTAAAAGCAGAGACATTACTTTGCCAACAAAGGTCCATCTAGTCAAGGCTATGGTTTTCCCAGTAGTCATGTATGGATGTGAGAGTTGGACTACAAAGAAAGCTGAGCGCCAAAGAATTGATGTTTTTGAACTGTGGTGTTGGAGAAGACTCTTGAGAGTCCTTTGGACTGCAAGGAGATCCAACCAGTCCATCCTAAAGGAAATCAGTCCTGAATACTCATTGGAAGGACAGATGTTGAAGCTGAAACTCCAATACTTTGGCCATCTCATACAAAGAACTGACTCATTTGAAAAGACCCTGATGCTGGGAAATATTGAAGGCAGGAGGAGAAGGGGACAACAGAGAATGAGATGATTGTATGGCATCACTGACTCAATGGGCATGAGTTTGAGTAAGCTCTGGGAGTTGGTGATGGACAGGAAGGCCTGGCGTGCTGCAGTCCATGGGGTCACAAAGAGTCAAACACGACTGAGCAACTGAACTGAACTGAACTGAGTGGGGAAGTTTGTCTTTGGGACAGAGTTACCAGGCAGTGACAATTTGGGGCAGATGTATGGCATCCTCCCCTCTGAGCCATGGGGAATAAGGGGTGAGACTCGCAGAAATCCTGACAAATTTCAGATCCTGCTTCCCTCCTTCTCCTCATGGAGCCCTCCTTCTGGAGCCATCAGAAACCCATCAGTCTGATTTCGGTTTGGCCTGATCCAGCTTCATCCCCCATGCTGAAGGAATGTCTTTGGATTCCACATCCTCTTACCCGGTTCTTCATGACCAAAGGCAACTAGACATGCAAAGACTAGGCTGATGGAGGGAGCAGCCTATGGCAATAGAGAGCCATTCTCCGAATCTTACCATCTGGCTGACCTGAGAGCCTGTATGGAGGTGAGGACACCAGGATGGCAGTTCCCTTACATTTTCTCATTGTCTGGAGATGCCTGTGGGGCCTGATTCCTAAGGAGCAAGGTCTCCCTGGCTTCCCAGACAGAACATGACCCCTGGATCTGCCCCATGATTCCTGCATAAACCAGAGAGTGGCTGGACAGTGGTTTTCTTGGTCTGTGGAAATGAATCCTGGTCCCTGCTGCAGTCTAATTAAACTCTCCAGGCAAGGCAGACGGGAGACAGCAAGGCTTGCAGGAATCCCCGCACCTTCTCCTGCTGCTCCTGTTACCATCTCCTCCTGCCTCAGATTCCCTGCTACTCTTACAGAGCTCTTGGTGAGATCCTTTTTTGTCCATGACCCTTCTTAGGGTCACATTCTTGGGAGGGTCATTTTTGGATTTGTCCTCGTGGTGAGACTTCAGAGTGAGGAAAGGATATTGCAGTTATAACGATGACTTTTCTGCAGCCAGAAAACCCACTCAGGTTTTCTTCCTTCAATTTACTTCACTTCAGTGGAAATGTATGGCGCGTCTACTACATGCACATTTCAGTCCTGCTGCTAGAGAAACAGGGAAGGAGGGGTGCTGATAGAGGTGGGAGGATAAAGCATGAGCTGTGACCTCACCATCTGCTAGCTTCATTTAGAGGCCAGGACCTGAGGTCGTCTTTCAGACCAGCCAGTGTCCAGGAGCACCAGGAAGACACTAACTCCTTGACAACCCTGCCTCTCACATGCAAGGGCCTCCTGGGTCCAGACTCCCTTACCCTGGCCAACCTCAACTCCCACCAAGAACTTTCCAGATCCTGGTGCCCAGCACCGCCAGGTACCTCTTCTTTGAAAACATCAAGTACTTTCATCCTCTGGACCTTTGCTCAGGCTGTTCACGGAGCTCACACTCTGCCCTGTCCTCCCCTTTCCTGCCTCTTAAGATTTTATTCGAAAAATTTACCCACTTTCTTTGAGAAGCCTTTCCTTAAGACTGCCTTGCGGTACAGTATTTCTTTCTCGGTGACCTCTGCTTGGTTAGTTAATTTAATATCGATTTAATATCTAATATCTATTCCTTGAGTGTCTGTTTCATGCCTGATCCTGCGCTGGTCTCCTAGAACTAACTTAGCCCACCTTGCTTTCTGTTCGGAAGTGAGAGCAGTTCACATAGAGCCGGGGCAGAATCTCACTGGTTTATGTGTCCGTGTTTTGAACTTTGCTTTAAGTGTCAGACGGAGAGGTAGCTTCTTGACTGGGCTCTGCCACTAATTAGTCGTGTGGCCTCGGGCGAATCTTCCAGCCTCTCTGGCCTCCTCCCTTCTTCCTGATGAAACGGTGATTACGATACCCCAGAGGTGTCCAGCGGACAGCTAGGCGGGGTGGAGGGAAGCATAGTGAACGCTGGGAGCCCCAGGCCAACGGAAGAGGTGAGGTGGTTGTACCCACAATCTCCTTTCACTGGCTGCGAAGCCGTGTCTCTTCCCCTTCGCTCTCTTCGAATGTCAAGTGCACCGGCTTCCAATCCCTCCTCGGGGCGGGCCCTCTGGCGGCTCGGCATCCTAGGCTGCGGAAGATCCCGGTGCAAACTCCAGACTCCCCTCGCACCCAGCTGCTCCTTCCCAAGGACTCGCCGAACACACCTTAAACCCTGCTCAGAGCGCAGCCCCAGAACTGCAGCTCCACGGCGCGGGCCCCGGCCGGGGTCACGCATCTCCAGCCGGTGACTCAGGGCCGCTCGGTCCGGGAGTGGGTGGAGGTAGGCGGGACAGACCCGGGCCGCGCGGGGGCAGGCGCCGGGAGCTCGGTCGCGGAGCAGTTGGAGTCGAGACTGGCTCTGGCCCGTCGCCATTCCGCCGCGGGCGTCTGCCTCGTCGGGCCTTCCTCCCGCGCCGCTTCGCATCGGCTGCGCTCCTTTCCCGGGGCGCAGCGGCCGGGCAACCCGCCGGGGCTGGAGCGCTGGGCGGGCTCTGCGAGCGAATGAATGGGCGCCCGGGGGAGGCGCGCGCCTGGGGCTGAAGGGCATTAGGACCGTGAGGATCGCTCCGCGCTCCCGTCTCTCCCTATCACCCCCCCCACCCCCCACCTCTCTCCTTTTTCTGCTCTGCAGGACCGAGCAGCCCCGCGCGAGCGAAAACAAACAGCTGGGGCTGAGAGTGGCCCCCGCCCCGGCGCCGAGAGCACGCCGGCCCGGGCCCCTACTCCCTTCGTCCTCCCGCCCACCATGAGGAAGATCCGCGCCAATGCCATCGCCATTCTGACCGTAGCCTGGATCCTGGGCACTTTCTACTACTTATGGCAGGACAACCGAGCCCACGCAGCATCCTCCGGCGGCCGGGGCGCAAAGAGGGCGGGCGGGAGGCCAGAGCAGCTCCGAGAGGACCGCACCATCCCGCTCATTGTGAGTACGCGCTGCGCGCGGGGTGGGCGGCCGGGGACCCGCGGCGCGCGTCCTAGCCCCGCGCGGCTGCAGAGGGCGCGGGGCCGGGCCGGGGGCTGCGTGACCGCCGCGCTCCGCCGGCTTTGTATACGTTGGAGCATTCCTGTCCGTTGTTATGGCAACCTCTGTCGGGCTAGCGGGGCCAGGGCGCAGGGATGGAGGGAGGGTGACAGCGGGTGGGGGCTGGGAGAAAGTACTGCAAGTTTGGTGGGCCCGGCGTGCGCACACGACTGGGAACGTGGCGGCGCTCTCGGCACTGCGCCGCCGGGCCCGGGGCGCAGGGGCCGGGAGTTGGGGGTTAGGGGTTACCCCCGCCTCATCCGTCCGCGAAGGCAGCTGGACCTTGCGCACCGCGAGCGCACAGTGGGAACCGCACGCTGCTAAGCGCGTGGGTGGCCGTGCTCTCCCCCTCTCCAGCCTCTTGGGGGCAAAGGACGTGGGGTGGGGACGCTGGGTGAGGCACGGTCACTAGGGGCTGTGCTGGACTTCGAGCCCCCTTCTCAACTTGAACCTGCTTGTCGTGAAGACTCCCTACGAATACCCCCAGGGTTCTCTGCATCGGGGAAAGGTCTCGTCCTGAAGGCGTCCCTCGCCCCAACACCAGTCCATCACCACGGGTGAACTAGCAGTGTCTGGCCCCGCGACGTCAGTGCGAACGGCAGGGCATGGCTGGGGCGTCGATGGAGGTGCAGGGGTGCCCTCCCGACGCTCTGGGGGCCTGGGCTGGGGCGTGCCTGTCACCGCCTCCTCCTGGGCCCCGGGTGACAGCTGTGTGTGGCAGGGGCACCTGTTGAGACGGGAGGTTCCGGGACCCGCGAGAGGCGCGCTCGGGCGGGCCGCGTCCTCCGGATGGGGGCGGATGGTGGGCGNCAGAGTCGGACATGACTGATGCGACTTAGCAGCAGCAGGTCTGGTGTCTCACGGAAGAATGTTGGGCTCAGTTGATTCTATGATCGACAGTGACCTTGCTTCTATCTCTGACCATCCTGCACACTGAGCCAGAATAATGGTTCCTGAATGGAAATCCCATCCTTCTTTCTTCTCCTTAAAATCTTCTGTGACTCCCAAGTACTCTCAGGAAAAACAAACAGGAACTCTGAATATAATCTTCATGGATGGTCCCTGGAACAGCCACTCTCTCCTCACTTTCTTCGTCTTCCCCAGCCTCCCCCACCCTCTACCATTAACCTTCCTATAGGCATCCAGAACACCTTGCCTTTCCCAAAATGTCTAAGTAATGTTTTCCCTTTGCTTTTTTTTAATCCCCAACTTTTCCTTCATATGTCAACTGGAGGCCCCACTATTCTCTGGGAAGTCAACCCAGATCATTCAAATTGGTCCCCTAATCTTGCACTTATGAGAACTGTCTATTACTGGGTTGGCCGAAAAGTTCATCTGGGTTTTTCGGTAACATTTTATGGAAAAACCCAAACAAACTTTTTGGCCAACTCAATATTCTTCCAACAAGGCCACAGACAAGGTGTAATTTTCCACCTTGTACGTCAGTGACCCAGTGGGTGGACACTCCATAAATATTTATTGGTTGAATAAATATATAAATGAGCATTTCCAAAGATTAACAAATACCTCCTTTTTTACTGAACTGTCAAGTGACATGATAAACTCAGCTGAAAAGAGAAACACATCTTTTCTGCCCTCAGAAAGCTTACAGTCTAATCGGGGAGGCAGACACACTAAAACAAAGCTCACAAAACATACTTTGACTTTTGGAGCCTATACCACGCCAACTTTATTGGCGCACATCATTTTTAATTTTCTTAGCAATCTACAAGACAAGCGTTTACCCCATTTTTACAGATGAGGAAACTGAAGTACAAGGAGATCTGTGTAGAGATTTGTGTAACTAGGTTTATTTAATCTAGGTAACTCTCCTCTGCTCAGTCATGCACAGCAGTGACAGAAATATGAACTGGTCCTCCTTAACACTGCTTTCTTGCTATATTCCCTTAATTCACACTCCACTGTGCTGTCAAACACTTGAACAGCACTTTGGACATTTGTCATCATTTGTATGCACATTGCCTCATTTCAGTCTCACAAAGCATTCCTTCCTATGGAGACAAGGATACTATTACAATCCTCCATTTACAGAAAGGAAAATTGAGACCCTTAAGAGGCTGGATGACAACCTCCCAAGTTACATATTAGTGCAGACGGGAATGGAAACAGGTTTCTTGGTGGGGGAAGGGCATATTCTTTGTCACTTGACAAATACTGCCTCCCATATCATCCCCTTCAACTCCAAACACGCGATTCCCTGTGTCCACAAGAAACACTGACGTTTTTTTCTCATGGCAGATCCATGGCACTGCCCTGTGGCTGGATGGTGGCAGCTTTATAACCCCTGGGGGCCCCGACAATCCCCCGTGTCCCCACGCAGTGCTTACATTAAGTTTGCTTTCAGGCGCTTTTCCATTGTTCCCCTTTCCGCTGATGTATGGACGGGCTCTGGGGACCATGCCCAGCTCTTGGCCCCATTTGAGGACAGCCCGTTGGTGCAAACCACAGCACATTATGAGGGCCTCCATATTTTACCACTAAATTGTTCTGCAGATAGCAATTCATTACTTTAAGTACACAGGGGGATAATTCCAGAGAAGAATTGATCATCTCTCTTAGATACTTCTTGCTATTATAAAACAAGAAAGAAGAACATTCCCAGGAAAGGATTCTCTCTGCCCCTCGTCATTTCTCAAAGTTTCATTTCCTTAATTCAACTCAATAATCTTTTTTTTTTTCTTTCTTTCTTTTTTTTTTTGCTGTGTGCCCAGTGGTGTTAAGACTTGAAAGACTCAGAAGCCTAGAACCAAGATAAACATGATTGGGACCCTTCCTCTTAGGTTACACCACCTGCAGACACACACACACACACACACACACACCACCTGCAGACACACACACACACACACACACACACACACACACACACCACCTGCCGACACACACACACACACACACACACACACACACCCCAATGCTGTCCTGCTGCTCTGAGGTCCCTTCCTGAGCTAGCCAGTGGAGTGTGCCAACTTGGAGTAAGACAACTACACTCAGGCCCTCAGGGCTGCCAAGTTCAGTTGACCCTTGATCGTTGGCTAACCTTCCTCAGCTCAAGTTGAACTCCATCTGAACTCATCTCTCTAAGCTCCCAAGACAGAGCCTCCTGTAGAACTGGTCCCTCTGAGTTTTAACTTCCAACCTCCCTTTGGGTCTATGGCTTCTCATCCTCCTGCCAGCTTTTATGACATCTTTACCCTGGATGCCTTGGATGTTAGACCCAGGTAGCCCCCAGGGTCTAGGATACTGGCCCTACCCTGCCTCAGCCTCACACAGCTTATTTTAGGAAGGTGTGTCTGCAGTGAATGCCTTTCTTGCACAAACCGAGACACTGATTTACTGCCCTGAAGCACACTCCACCCATCTGGGACAGCTTGTGAGGACTCCCCCAAGCAAGGTGCTTTTCTGCACTGAAGAAGCTAGACAGAGACCAGCGGCGTACAGTTCAGAGAAACCAGGTGCAGATGGCTCAGTCCTGAAAGAATCTGCCAGCAATGCAGGAGTCCTGAGTTTGATCCCTGGGTAGGGAAGATCCCCTGGAGAAGGAAATGGCAACCCACTCTAGTATTCTTGCCTGAAGAATCCCATGGACAGAGGAGCCTGGTGGGCTACAGTCCATGGGGTCACAAGAGTCAGACACGACTTAGTGACT
>SJYV01009644.1:874649-904370 GCA_006410875.1 Neotragus pygmaeus | reverse complement strand
GGGCCCCCGGGTTTTCCCCCAGACCCATTCCCCCATGCCCGGCTCCCCCTCTGGTGGAGCTCTCTGGGACTGCGCCCTGATTAGGTGAAACGCTCTGCTCTGGGCTGACGGTGCCTACCACTAGCACAACGTTTCCAAAGCACTTGTGGACGTTTGGACAGACAGGCTGATGAGGCAAAAAGCCTCCTGGGTCAAGATCCCGGAGAGTTGGGATCTGGGTGGACAGATAGATCAGAGCCAGAATTGGGCAAACCAGGAGCGGCCCCTGACCGACCCGGGGGGAGCTTCCACAGCAAGGACTCAACCAAGCTGCCGCGTTCCTGCTCTCCAAGAGGGCTAGCTCTGGTCCAGGGTAGGCGGGCCTGGAGTGGCAGGGGAGACGCGGACTGTCCAAATGATCTGTCCTTCTCTGTGGTGACGTGATGGGAGGAGGGTCTGAGCTCAAGGAGGAGGGGGAGGGGATGAGGGGGAATGGAGGGGAAGAGCACAATCTAACTGCTGCTCAGAGCTCCAGGCTGGTCTCATCACAGGTGCCTGCGCTTCAAAATCTGGGCCAGGCCACTCAGACTGAGAGCCCCGGAGGGTGCCAGGGGCTTGGGGGGCACTGCTGAATGTGGGTGGCACTCATTTTGAGGGGGTGGAAATTGGAGGTCATGGGGGCTGCAGTGAACGTCCTCTCCTTGTTCTCTTGTGGTTGGACTTGCGGCAGATTAGAAGAGGGCTGTGGACTGGAAGCCGGGTTTCAAGTATGAAGAAGAATTGGGGAGCCAGGAACGGAGGTGCAGCAAGAGAGGGAGAGCAGAAGTTCCTGGCAATGAGCAGCAGAGCCTTCTCTGGCCACTCCAGGCATAGCCCGCTCCCTCGCTGTTCTTAGGCTTTCAGCCCAGGATGTCTGTTCCCTGGGCGTTGATCCCCAGTCACACCCTGCCTTTGACACAGCCTTGCATTCCCATCTTCTGGGGTATTTCACTTCATTGGGATTCTCAGCTATTGGCTTGTCTCTTCACTAAGTGGCAGCTATCACTCAGGGACTGTGCAGGAAGCTTCATGCAACCCCACCTTGATGAGCACAGCAAGGCTTCAGAAGTACTGTTAAATGAGTGAAGAAGGATTTCTGCTCATCTCTGGGAGCCATCAATGATCCAAGTGTCATATCCCACTAATACTTTATTCCAGCTCCAGCCTGACTCTTAACTAGAGAGCTAGAGGAATGTATGTTCAGCTTCTCTGGGAGATAAACCCTTTGTTCAGCTTAAAAGGGGCAGGTGCAGCTGAAGATTTGCTTTCTGTCTGAAATCCGTGGTTAACCTCTCACTGGTCTTCTTGCCATTTCAAAACATGTCCCTGTCTAGTTGGGCCAGAACGCGCCGCACGTGGATTTTCAGATTCTTAGGGAATGATGCAGCCAGCTCTGCTGACAGAGGCTAAGAAAATTCAGACAGGCGTCATCATCCCTCCCCTGGGGGATCAGAGAGCTGAGCTGGGAAAGGGAGGGTCTGCGTAACAGCCTGGGCCAGGAGGCAGCTCTGGCTTCACAGTGTCTGGGTGATCCGAAGCCAGCTAAGTTGTTTCTGGACCTTCGAGACACTTGTTTGGCATTGTGGGGTGTCGGCATGGCAACCGGATGGCCCAGATTTCTCGGGGAGGTCCTGATTTTTAATATTCTGTCCTGCTGTCAGCCCATGTGTCATAAATTTTGATGTGCAAAACTGGTTATGGAATCTGTCAAACTAAAGAGAGATACTGACTTCATCAGTAAATGGCTGCGTGCGAGGTGGCAGGGTCTGTGATTTTCTCCGTGCTGTGCTTTATGGGCAAGGCAGTGGATTTGAGGATATCTACTTGAACTTACACTGATGCTCGCTAGCTCTGGACAGCAGCCAAAGCAGGAGGTGGAGCAGACACAGCTGGCCTTCAGTCTTCGGGCCTCACAGCCGGGAAGAACATTTGTGATTGGTTTGGTTTTCCATATGTGAAGTCTCTATTAGGCATGGAGAGGGGGGCGGGATACTAAGGTGTTACACGGAATTTCACTTTACAGACATATTTTAAAAGACTGTCCATTGTGGGTATTTTTAGGATAGGTGTACTCCTTTGCAAGGTCTCCTATTTGAAACCATGGAAGTTTTAGGCAAGAGTTTTCCTAAGCTGGAGTTTTTTATCCTGCTGTTGGGGTACTGCTCAGTGAGCATGGACAAAAACTTGTATCTCTGGACCTTAGTTATTTTGTATGTTAAATTTGAGTGAGGGAATTCCCAGTGGTTAAGATTTTGTGCTTTCCATACCAAGGGCATGGGTTTGATCCCTGGTCCAGGAACTAAGATCTCACAAGCCCTGCTATGTCTGGGATTTATTTAAATAAATAAATTTGGGTGAAATGATTTGTAAGGTGTGTTGACCCTTGGGTACGTTGATGATAGTTTCATTTCTAGAAACAGATAAATGGCTTTAAGGGAGTTCTTTTGAACAAAGTTGTAAGATTTATGGCTAATTGAGGGGCTACCCCTGTCCGGAGTAGTTCCCCTGGTAACCTTAGAGCCTGCACAGGGATCCCTGCTTACCTAGCAGAAGGGAATATAGATGATGGCTTTTCCAGCACTGTTCTCTGAGAGCAGAGGCTTCAGTTCAGTCTGGATAGGTTTATATTTTATTTATAATGTGTGCATTTCAGAACTGTGGGAATTATGATTTGCCTAAATGACAGAAAATGATGTTATATTTAATTTGTGTAGGTACCACACAAGATAGAGGGTGGGGAGGGAGAATCCCCAGTTCCTTTTGCCAGAATGTTTGAATTGAAAGGACCCAATTTCCTCTTATTGGACTCCCGGCCTGGATCATGTTGAGACCTGTCTGTAGGACCTGGGGACCACACTGAGGCCACAGGACTGGTAAGGCCCTGACAGCCCAAGAGTCCCCTTCCTGGGAGACCCGAGTGCCGGAGACACAGGATCCGTTTTAGGGTTCTGGTTGTCCTCCCGCTGCTGTTGTAACAGCAGTTCCCGCACCGGCTGCTCTGAGGGTGTTGGGCCTGGCTTTCCTCTTTGGTGACTGTGTCTGTCATCTCTGTGGGCACAGGAAGCCCTGGGGTCTGGAAGTGCCACTGAAGTGGGCGTGGAAGGGCACTGATGGGCCTGGCTGGGCCCCAGGACTGTCTTGCTGTAATGGAAGAAACCCCCCTGGGCTCAGAGGGGAGCCTGGAGCCGAGCAGTTCATTACAGTTACAAGACTGCAGATTTATCCCTGTCAGCTTCTTGAGGAGACCTGAAGCACCTCCCCCCAACCACGTGAACAGGAGGGGCAAAGACAGAGTGAGGCTAAACAGACAGGAGACCCAAGGGTTTCGGGAAGAAGCAGGGGGCAGAGTTGTGAGACTCAGGTCAGTGATGAGTCCACGAGGGTGGAAGTTCGGTTCACTGAGCCAGACAGCGTGCTTGGTGCCGCCCCAGGCGGTGGGCAGCTTGCTTTAGAACCGGCCTCAGCTTCTCTCCCCTGAACTCTGTAGTCTTTGACCTACGCCCGTTAGCCTCCTTAATCACTACTGCCTCTGTGTTATGTTTCTGGTGGCGGCGTTCGTGGGACATGTCAGTGCTGTGTTAGGTGTTTTGCAGAATCCCTAGAATCCCTTCGGTAACCTAACGAGGTCAGCGCCATTATCATGCCCAGTTAACATGAGTAAACTAAAGCTCAGATGGAGCCGGTGACTTGCCCGTCATCTAGCACTGAGTTAAGTGCTCGATCTGAAGGTTTGTCTGCCTCTGAAGCCCATGCTCTTGTCTTTTCTCTGAAGCATCCTCAGGGTAAGATCCAAGTCTGATACGTTAGCATGTCTTTCCTGGAGAGCACCTAGGTCAGCACCTTGCTTTGCATTCCCTCCATAAACATTTGTTGGGGGAAAAAATGCAGAAACCATATAGAACAAAATGTTAGCAGGAGGAAAAATAGGATTATGGATAATCTTCCCGTCCAACTTTTGGCTTCCTCCAGCATTTTCTGTAATAAACATCTATTAATGTTATAATGATAAAGCCAATCAAGATAATTATCTTAAAAATACTCAACGACTGAATAAAGTCACTTGACTCCTTGATTAAAGTGTAAACTTCTTAATCACGTCTCATGCTTCTGAGTCCCACATCAGTGCTTAGCACTGAGCCAACAGAAAAGGCTAGAGACTTATTTGAATTATTCTGTAGGCCTCCAAGGAATAGAACTGGGGTTAGTGGGTTCCCTGGTGGCTCAGACAGTAAAGAATCTGCCTGCAGTGCAGGAGGCCTGGGTTCAATCCCTGGGTCAGGAAAATCCTCTGGAGAAGGAAATGGCAACCCACTCCAGTATTCTTACCTGGAGAATTCCATGGACAGAGGAGCCTGGTGGCCTATAGTCCATGGGGTTGCAAAGAGCTGGACATGACTGAGCAGCTAACATTCTAGTGGGTAAAAGCTGTAGAGAGAGAGATTTCTTTTTACCAGAAGGAACACTTTCTTGTTGAGCTGACCGTCCCTGGAACAGTCTGAAAGCTGGCCGGGGTTTCTCTTCACGCTCCCTGTTGTCCGGTCAGTGCTTGCTTCCAGCAGCAGTTGGAGGAGGAGAAAAAGGCTCGTGGTCCTGTCTGTCTCCAAAGGTGTCAGGCAGCCCTGTAACTGAGTTGGAAATAGGGCCCAATTATTATACCACCAGAGACCTGGCACCCAGGGAAGCAGAGCTGGCCGAACCCTGCCAAGGCCAGGGAGGAGAATGACGAAAAGAAAGCCGTGACTGCCACTGTGCCGCCCCCTCCCGGTCCCTTTGGAGCTGCCAAGAAGGGAAGGAAAGGAGGCCGAGGCCGGTCAGAGGCAAGGCCACAGCGTCAGAAGTGCTGGTCTTCTGGATCTTTCCTGCTCCCCAGAACAAGGTCCACAGAGGTTTTCCACCCACCTGAGGCCCCTTGAATCTGACCTTCTCATAGGCCACTTCTGTTTCCCTCATCCAGCCTTGGGAGAGTTTCCAGATGACCTGGGCTGTCTCCTGGGGGCCCTGACCATTGCTTTCCAGGGTGGTGCCGACTGGCAGTGCCCTGAGCTGTGTTTACGGAGGAGGCCTGGCTCCCCAACACCATGAATCTCAGCCACACCCTTTGTCAGCATCTGGTTAGAGACAGGAAGGCGATTGGAGGACTTCTGTGAACATTTCAGAACAGGCAGGAGTGGCAGACCGGGGACATTTGGGGACAGTTAGGGGATCATTATACTCTGTAGGCAAGATAAGGCTCAGGCCTCATCTGGGGAGACACGGAGGCAAGTCTGCCTTTCTGCTTTTCTGGACCCATTAGGAAGAGCTCCAGGTTTAGCTTAAAGGCACCAGTGCCACTTTCCTGCCAGTCCAGAAAGTGAGGTATGGCTCCATGCAGATCAGGGACAGCATCGTCTCAGAGCTCGGAGAGGAGGTGACATCTCTTAACGTGGTCAGAACTGTGAGCCCTGCTGTTGTGGGATTTCCCCCGGGCCGTAGCTGGGTCAGGTCCAGGCAGAACAGAATAGCCCAGGATGGAAGAAGATGTTGGCTGCCAGGGATGAGAGGGTGAGGGGATGGAGAGAAGATGCAGAATAAAGGACAGATGACCTCCTCTCCTAGGCGCAGCTCTGCTCCCAGGGGGCTGTGTGTCCTTCCAATCACACTTCCAGTCACTTCCAATCTCTGAGCCCTTAGTTTCCTCATCTGTCAGATGAGACTTTAACTACGGGATCTCTGAGATCGCTCTCAGCTCACACCATCTTTGACCCTGTTGATCGTTCCTGCCAGAGTGAGGTGGCCCCAAGCCAGGACTCATGATCTGATGGTGCTGGCATTAAAAAGAATAAGGCCAGAGGGTGAGGCACACAAAAACCAGGCCTCTTGTGTTCAGAAGAGCGAGAAACCAGTTCTCCCAAGGAATAAACTGGACCAAACCTATCATGTTCTCTTCTCTCAAAACACTGATGGGACGGCACCGCTCGCCTTCTGCAAAGGAGAAGCCTCTGTTATTCATGTGTGTGTCCCAGAGGCACACAGACACGTCTGCAGGAGTGTCTCCTGGTGGACTTCAGACTCTCAACAATGCGTAACGAGGCTGCAAAGACCCCCGAGCAAAGAATTCATAGCTTCAAGCTCTTGGACTTTATTCAGAAGACAGGCTTGGAATTTGGCCACAGCCTTAGAAACCCAGATTGTTTGTAAAAATCAGTTTAAGGAGTTCAGAAGGTTGTCTGTCTCTTGGTAACCTTCAGCTTTTCATAGGTTACGTATACAGCAGATTAGAGCAAGCAAGCGGGGGCCTTGTTGGGAGCTGCTATTACACTGAGAAGTGACAGTTGACAGCAAAGGACCAGCTAGCTGTGTGACGATGGAGCCAGCCCCTTCCCCCTTCTGACCAGGTGCACGCTGGTCAGAATCCCCTTCCCCCTTCTGACCAGGTGCGCACTAGTCAGAAACGCTGCAGGCATCATTTATTCCTTCACTGGACAGTTATTTACAGGGCATGTACTGTGTGCCAGGATGGTTACAGGCTCTGGGAAAAGCAAAACAGGCAAGGTCCCTGCTCTAAAGGAGCTTACATCCTAATGGAGGAGACAGACCATAAACAGATAAACATACTATGTGTTGAAAGAAAAGAAAGTGAAGTCACTCAGTTGTGTCCGACTCTTTGCGACTCCATGTACAGTAGCCTGCACCGGCCTCCTCCATTCATGGGATTTTCTAGGCAAGAGTACTGGAGTGGGTTGCCATTTCCTTCCCCAGGGAATCTTACCGACCCACGGATCGAACCCAGGTCTCCCGCATTGTAGACAGACGCTTTACTATCTGAGCCACCAGGGAAGCCCTTACTATGTGTTAGGTGATGGGAAATACTGTTAACAATAAAATAAAGCAGCAAAGGGGGAGAGAAAGATGAGAGAAGGATGGCCAGGAAAGGCCTGCTGGATAGGATGGTGTTTGAGCTATAGCTACAGCATGAATGGAGAGAGTAAGCCCGGCAGACATCTCAGGAGCGAGCGTTCCAGACAGCCAAAGCCCAAGGAGGTATGTCTGTCTGCAGGGTAAGCAAGGGGGAAAGTGGCCCGAGGTGAAAGTCCGGCTCCTTAGGCCCTCTAGACCATGGCAAAGATGGGCTCGGAAACATGTCCCTGAGTCATCAGGAAGTGATCAATTACATTCAGTGTACCAGTTTGGGATGTCAGGGAGCTTATGTCATTCAGTTCAGAAAAATTTCCAGCAGTGTGGTCAAATATATTAGTAAGTGTTAGTTCTTAAAGATGTAAACCTAGGTGTTTTGAAATATGTGCTGTGGCTGGAACACTTCATTTCCCTGCAGTGTGAGATCAGTGAGGTACTTGTGTGTCCTGAGTGTGTGTGAGTGTGTGTGTGTGTGTGTGGGCGTATGTGTGCGTGGTGAGGCTGGTTGGGGGAACAGAGGCTGCTAGTGCCTGAAGAGATTTAAAAAACAGAAGATATTGGGGCCTTTGTTGAAATATTGGAGTGGGGGAGGACGGGGGAGGGCTCTGGAGGAGAGTTTTGGTGGGAAGGAGAATTCCACTGTGCGGTGGTACCTAATCAGACACCCCTTTGTCTTCGTCTGGTTCATCGTGTTCTCTTCAGGTGCACTGGGACTCTGGAGAGGATGTTTTCTGGCAATGCAGGAACTTGGAATTCTTGCATTTTTCTGCCCACTTCTGTACAAACAGATCCTGGAGGCTGAAGCCACCAGAGCCTTGCCTCAGACGTGGAGGGGAGAGACCTGAGCCCTGGCAGAATCAACAAGCCTGCTCGGCTGTTTTTTTTCCAGGCAGGAGGTGGATGAAGGGGTTGCTTTCTGGAAGTGGGCTCTGCCTGGGCCTGGGGCTGCGAGCCCTGGTGTTCAGTGCTTCCCCAGCGCCCAGGTATGATGCAGCTTCGCGTGCCCGGCAGCCTGCAGGTGCTCTGTTTTTGTGGTTCAGGTCACCCACAGTCCGAGACCCCCGTCAGTCATGTCCATTTAGACACTGCTTTTCCGACTTCAGATTTCCATCCCTTTATCTTCTCACAGTGGTTCTGGCTTTTAGCTTCTTTAAACAAACTGTTGGGGAGAGCTTCTGACGTTTCAAGGTCTTTCATTTCAAGGGAGTCTGGCCTTGATGCCACTGCCAGAGGGAACGCATGTTGCCTTCCAAAGTTGCCAAGTCACTTCCAGGGCCCTTAGCTTCTGGCACCTCACAAGTCTGTGACCAGATTCTTGGCTTGGAAGCCATCTTTTCCCCTTCCTGTGAAATCCCTTACTGGGTGCTTGGGGGAAGCTGGGAGGAGTGTGAGAGGCTAGAGGCATCATGCCAGGGTTTGGGGGAGAGCCCAGCCTGAGACTCAGGGAGAAAGAACCTGTGATCGATTAGTGATGTCTGCTCTGGTGTTGGTGCCTTGAAGGGATAAAGAGATAGGACTGAACGACAGCCAAACAACCCATGAGTCCAGAGGAAGAAAAGGAACCAAGGGACAGAGCACACATACTGCAGGGCCCAGGGAAGGTGATGGGCCATTTGGAGTCATAAGCCAAGAGTGGTTCCAGGTAGAGAGCAGAGCCGCCTACAGTAAAGCTTTAGTACAGGCTTGGTGCCACCTTATAGGATCAGGGAAATGACAAGGGCCTTCTTCTAAAACACTGAGCAGAAGTGAACTTGCCCCTGGATGTACCCCCAAATTGCCCACTCCTGGATTTTTGCAAAGCTGAGAACACAGCATCACCTAGACAGCCCTTCCAGTCAAGCAGGGTCCCTGATCCACACCTGGACCAGGGTTCAGAGCCAGGTTGGGGCCTGGGAGATCTGAAAGCCTGTATGGGGAGAAAGCTGCTTGGCAAGCCAAGCAGAGAGAGTAATAAAGGACCTGATCAGGAAATGAAACCTATTGTGAGGCCCAGCCTGAGCAAGAGTATTCGGAAGAGTCAGGCCAAGTTCCCTGAGCATAGTCACAGGGGTGCTGATGGGAGGTGATAGCGGCCCACAGGTAGGGAGAGCCCTGCAGGGTGCAGACCTGTGCTAACCATTCGAGTAGCCATGTGGCTATTGCATGCTCGAAATGTGGAAAAATTAGATTTTAAATGTTCTTTAATTTTAATTGATCTAAATATAAAAGCAGACACTCATTTCAGCTATTGGAAAATGTCTAGGAGTGTTTAGAAGCATTTCAGTATAGGGAATCCACATTTTCAGCTGTAAATTTTATGAAATCTCAATATAGATAAAGTATTTCTGGTGAAAGTTTAGTATCTAAATTGAAATGTGCTCTAAGGGTAACATACACACTGGATTTCAGAGATTTAGTACCAAAAAGAAAAGAAAAGAAAATGCCTCACTCATATTTTTTGTATTATGTGTTGAAATGCTAATATTTGGATATAATGGGCTGAATAAAATATATTATTAAANTGAAATGTGCTCTAAGGGTAACATACACACTGGATTTCAGAGATTTAGTACCAAAAAGAAAAGAAAAGAAAATGCCTCACTCATATTTTTTGTATTATGTGTTGAAATGCTAATATTTGGATATAATGGGCTGAATAAAATATATTATTAAAATTAATTTTACCTGTTTCTTTTTACTTTATGTGGCTTGTATTCTGTTTCTTTGGACCACGCTTCTCGTTACATGTGTTCATGACTCCTTACTGAAGTGCTAGGAGATTGTCAGCAGAAAGTTATGTGTAAAGGACATGGCTACATTCCTAGTTTACCTTGACTTCAGGATGTGTCCCTTCTGGTCCAGCTGCTGCCGAGTCTTTAGTTCCTAATTCACTATCATCTATGGGCACGGACACTTCCCAGCCTGGACCCTCATCTTTATACCATCATTAAAACCAAGGTCAATGTTTCTTGCCGTGTCTTCTCTTTTTAAAAATCCCTTCTGAGCTCTCGCTGTGATGAAAATGGGTTTTGGAGGCGGGGTAAGAGCAGTGGAGGCAGGGAGCCTTTCACTCCTTCGGAAACCAGAGGGATTAGTTCCAGTCTGTTGCTCTTGGTGTTTCGTCTTTGTCCTGTTAGAGCCAGAATGACAAATAGGTCTCAGCTCTACTTGGCAACTCAGAACCTGTGGAAGTGGCATCCTGGAGCACTGTGGGGAGGATTCTGAAGCTGCATCCAGACTGAGTAGGAAAGAGGCAGTTGATTAGCCATGTCTGTAAAGAGCAAGGAAGGGGACTGTAGAAATGTGCATTGTGTTAACTGATCCTACATCCACAAACCTGCCTTCTTTGAGCAGTTTTGCTCCACTTGAAAGATGTGCGTTAAAAATATTGGCCACTTTGAAGAAGCAAGAACGAGGCTTGCATTGGAGCCCTAACTAAGAAGATGTGACTAGAACTTTAAAACACTGCGCTACATTTTAGTAACAGTTTTTACTTATTCAGTGGAGGTGAGTCGGGCCAGAGCAGTGGCAGCATTGGAGATGGTTAAAACCATCTTGGAGAAGGGTAAAACCTGGGGAGTCTGGGTGAAGAGAAGAGAGTTGCCTCTTTTCCTTTTCTCTTCTTCCTCTTCCCTCCTTTAAAGCAGGCTCTGTGAATCTGAGAACGCTTCCTGCTGCTTGGTACCACAGTTCTGGCTGTGGCTTTGTTTGGGATGCAGCGTGAGGCACAGCCACAGGAGCCACTGTCAAGCTGCATGTCCCAAGCCCTGCTGTTCCCTAGCAAGTTATTTAAGCTAAGTTCTGTGCCTTCATTTTCTTATCTGTAAAATGGAGATACTCATAGTCTCCATTTCAGATGGTTGCTCTGAAATGTGCTATAAGTATAAAATATGCACTCAGTTGCAGAGACGTAAAGTGTTTGGATTAGTGTCAAGCACATAGTAAGTACTGTACTTAGCATGGAGGTTAACAATACAAGTTATTATAAGTTCACTTCTGTATTATTTACTTAAGGCTGCATGCATCACAAATCACCATAAAATGTAATGACTTAAGACAGCAACAGTCATTTATTGTCTCTCACTGTCTCTGTGGGTCAGGTGTTTGGAAGTGGCTTGGCCTGGGTGGTTCTAGCTTGGGGTTTTCCAGTGAGGTTACTACTGGCTGTTAGCAGGAAGCCTCAGTTTTTCCCCACGTGGGCTTCTCTGTAGGCCTGCTTGAGAGTCTGCAGGGGGTGGTGTCTGGCTTTCCCCAGAGCAAGCACACCAGGAGCCCAAGATGCATACTGCAAAGCCTTCTTGACCTAACCCAGGGATTCACATAAGCAGCAGAGTGATGAGGTCTGACTTACGTTTTGAGAGACCTCTGTGACTGCTGGTCTGAGAAGAGACACAAAAAGGGCAGAGACAGAAACCTTTTTCTTCTGCCTGCAACGTGCCAGAAGCCTGCCAATTGTGTTTCATATATTTCCCCTCTAACTGTCTTAGCAGGCTGGTGAGCTTAATATTATTGTCCCCATTCTACAGACAAGGAACCTGACTCGGAGAGGGTGGGTTACCGGCCAGCAGAGCCAGGATGTGGTCAGGTTAGCCTGGCAGCACAAAGCTGAGGAAACACTGACTTCTCAGGGTGCCCGCTGCTGACGGCATGGCATTCGAGGGGAAAGCAGAATTTGTGAAGGATCTTAATTCCCTCATTTCTTGAAATCAGGATGGGGAAACTAAGAAGGCCAAGAGATACTCACAGATCAGACAGAGGAGTGGGGTGGGGCCTGGTGATCTTGGCATCTGTTGGAGCTGGAGAAAAGACGAGGGGCTGGGCGAGTTTGAAAGGTTTTATGGACTAGAAAGATGAGGGCTGGGGAGACTCCCTGTGACTGGCTTAGTCTCTCCAAATCAGCAGAACCTTTGAAGTCAGGGAAAGCCTTGGTATTAGCTGTGCCCCGGAGAGCACCATGCCAAGGCATCAGACCCACCCAGCTGGGATGGACTACTTGTGATAGTAAAATAAATGAACTTGATCACTACATATCAGCATGAAAGAGGCTTAAAAACATGATGTTAGAAGGAAAAGAGAACCAGATTGCAGATGGCATAGTATGATACATTTATGCAAATTTGAGTAATATAAAACAATTCCATCTATTGTTCCTGATGTGTGTGTGTGTATGCCTGTATATCTCAAAGTATAACAATGGACCAAAGAAGATACACAGCACATTCCCAGAGGAGATGGGGGAGGGGACCAAAAGAGAGTTCTGACTATCTTTGTAGTGTTATTTCAGGTTTTTAAAATATTAATAGAAGAGAGAAGCTTAGATGATCTTATTTGTAAAGCAGAAATGGAGACAGAGATAGAGAACAAACAAACGGACACCAAGGAGGAAAGAGTGGGTGGTGGGATGAGTTGGGAGATTGTTATGGACATATATACACTATTGATACCATGTATGAGACAGATAACTAGTGAGAACCTATTGTAAAGCATAGGAACTCTATTCAGTACCCTGGGATGACTTAAATGGGAAGGAAATCCAAAAAAGCTGGGATATATGTAAACATATAGCTGATTCATTTTGCTGTACAGCAGAAACTAACACAATGTTGTAAAGCAACTATATTGCAATAAAAATTAACTTAAAAAGAGAGAGAGAGAAGCTTAAAGCCAGTCTGGTAATACGCTGAGTTGTTAATTTGGGGGGCGATGTAGGTGATTCTTAATCTTTATATGTTTTAGAATTTAAAAAACCCTCTTAATTCTAAAAACATTTTAANCGACAGACTTCTCTGTCTTCGTTGACCTTGGACCAATTACCTCATTTCTTTTTTTACTCCTGACCTTCCCTAGGACCCTCCCCAATACATGCAAGCAAAGTTTTACTAAGATGGATCCCACCCCCGAGGTGGTGGGGGTATGTCCACACTTATTATGGGGTGGTGCTCCCTCCCTTTTTGATCTCCAAGGGGCCTTCCTGCACATGTGCTGACAGGGAAGTTTTCTGTGACCTCAGAAGTGGTCATCTTACCTCTTCACTTTAGCAGAATCCGTTTGTCCTTGGGGTGTCTGGGGAAAAACAAAGCTTCAGTTTTACCCCACTTGACAAACACTAGTTGTCCAGCCCAAGAGCCCATTTATCTCCTACCTTACTACCTTCCATGAGAGCCTCAGATTGACCCAGCTCATCCCCCTGAGCCTGACCACAGAGGTCAAAGGTCACTAGCTAGCACTTAGATGGGCTGCCTTGGGCTCAGTGCCCACCCTGGACTGTGGCAAAGCACCCAGAATCATGGGGCACAGGTTACATAGATTAGGGCAGCAGGGGCTACAGGGATGAGGTGGGCGGTGGGTCTCTTAAAAATGAGGTGGACAAGGGCACTCTCTTGGAGTGGTATTGATGTTATATTTCTTGGTAAGGGATTTGAATGAACAGGTGTACGCATTTATCAAAATTTATGTAAGTTATGCCTAAGATTTGTGCGTTTTTCATCTGCACCCAAAATATATTTTGAACTCTAGTTAATAATATGCATGCTGAAGTGTTGAGAGGGTGGAGTAAACTAAGGTCTACAGCTTTGTTTGAAATATACCAAAAAGTTAAGGAGGATTGATTGACAAATGAAAGGATATGGAGGGCTAGACATAAACAACTATAGCAAAATGTTGTAGAATCGAGCTGAATGTTCACTATATAATTCCCTGAGTGTTATATAATTCCTTCAACTTCTCAGTATGTTTGAAAAATTTTACAATAAAATGCAAGTCTTAATAAAAAAAAGAAAGGGTATGTGAGCGGGCAGGCTCTGCCTGGCATAATTTTTTCTCTACAGTCAGAGACACAGGAGACTAGTGCCCTGGGGCTGCTACAGAATGCTGAGCATCTCTTATCCAGCCCCTAACTCTTGTCAAAAGCTGAAATGAACTGATGAATAATTGAGAGTCTCCAGGATGTGTGAGTCGCTCACCACTCCTGGTTTTGAGATCAAGTCCCCTTATCAAGCCAGGTCCCCAGGAAGGGGCATACCTGGCCAGGATTTGTGATCTTGCTCACTGTTGATCTTTGTAGAATTACAACTGCGCCTGGTGGGCTTAGTGGTAAAGAATCTGTCTGCCAGTGCAGGAGAAGTGGGTTTGATCCCTAGGTCCAGAAGATCCCCTGGAGAAGGAAAGGGCTACCCACTCCAGTATTCTTGCCTGGAGAATCCCATGGACAGAGGAGCCTGGCAGGCTACAATCCATGCGGTGGCAAGGAGTCGGACACGACTTAGCGACTAAACAACAACAATCCCACCCTCACTTTTATAGAGCCCCCTTTGGCATCTTTGGTACCATCAACACTGGCATCATCGTTGTATTTCCACTGTGGGAGAATCCCCAAGGTAAAATCCCTGCAGGTGTGCTTGCTCTTGTAGGCCCAGCTCAGTAGGCCTCTCCTAGCTGCTCAGTACATGTTTACTGGTTAAATGGAAGACTGAGTGAATTGCAGAATTCAGTGGAGGAAAGAAGTGTCTCCTGACTGATGGGTAAGCTTTCTTTAAGCAAACTGAGAATGAAGCAGTGCACAGTACTTCCCTTTTGTCTTGGCTAGAAATTTAGCGTAGTAATGACAACTGTTGCCGAACCAGGAGCAGGAAAGTGACTTGCTTCCTCCCTTTTATGGCCCCTGAGTTTTTGTTTTCCTGTGTCTAGTACATAATAAATAAATGAATAAAGTCAACTCCAATTCTTTCATTTTGCTGTCGAGGGAAACAACTCAGAGAGGTGAAATGACCTGTCTGAAGGCAAACAGCAATCTACTGGGTGGCAGAGCCGACAGACCCGGCCTTTTCTGCTGCCACAGTTCTTTCTCTCGGATCACACTGCCTCTTGTGTTCGGACTGAGGCGAAACTATAGCTAGGAAATGATGCAACTCTAAGTGAGATACACTAACTGAAAATCCTAATTGTAGGGTCCAAATCCAGTAAAAAATTCTCCACTTGATCCTCTTCCGGGTTGTTGTTGTTCAGTCACCAAGTTGTGACCGACTCTTTGCGACCCCGTGGACTGTAGCACGCCAGACCTCCCTGTCCGTCACCATCTCCTGGAGTTTGCCCAAGTTCATGTCCATCGAATTGGTGATGCTATCCAACCATCTCATCCTCTGTCACCCTCTTCCCCTTCTGCCTTCAGTCTTTACCAGCATTAGGGTCTTTTCCAATGAGTCAGTTTTTCACATCAGGTGGTGAAAGTATTGGAGTTTCAGCTTTGGCACCAGTCCTTCCAATGAATTTTCTGGGTTTATTTCCTTTAGGATTGACTGGTTTGTTCTCCTTGCTATCCAAGGAACTCTCAAGAATCTTCTCCAGCACCACCGTTTGAAAGCATCAGTTCCTTGGCACTCAGCCTTCTTTATGGTCCAGCTCTCACATCTGTACATGACTACTGGAAAGACCATAGCTTTGACTATACCAGCCTTTGTTGGCCAAGTGATGTCTTTGCTTTTTAATACACTGTCTAGGTTTGTCATAGCTTTCCTTCCAAGATAACTCTGAGGATTCACAGAAAAGCCTCCACAGCACCAGGAGCTCTGGATCGTCCCTGAAGTCTCCTGTGTCCTGGAAGACTGTGGTGCTAAGACGCCAAAATGTTTCTTGGAATCAGTGACCCTGCACGTCCACAACAAGCTAGCAAAAGTGCTCCTGCCTTACTCGGGTCCCCACACCTGCTTTCTAGCCACACCTAGAAGAACAGCCAGTCAGATCTGAGGAAAGGACCTGGAAGGCCACTTGGTGGCCTGATTTACAGGGAGGAAGTGAAGGTTGGAGAGGGTGTCGCCTGATTAAAAGCCACACAGCTTGTTTGTGCAGACGAGGGCTGGGATGCAGGCTTCCAACCTCCTGGCCACAACTCTTCACCCTACACCATGCTGCCTTTACCACGCTGCTGCTGCTGCTAAGTCGCTTCAGTCGTGTCCAACTCTGTGTGACCCCATAGACGGCAGCCCACCAGGCTCCCCCGTCCCTGAGATTCTAGAGGCAAGAACACTGGAGTGGGTTGCCATTTCCTTCTCCAATGCATGAAAGTGAAAAGTGAAAGTGAAGTCGCCCAGTTGCTTCCGATCCCTCGCAACCCCATGGACTGCACACTACCTTCTCTCAAAGCCACAGGACAGTTGTTCTGCATTAGGGTGAACCAGAAAGCAGTCTGAATGGGTTGACAGCCAGCTGTCAAGAACCCTATGATGCAGTTGGTGATGGGTAAGTTTAGTGGAGATGCTACTAAATTGCTCCTACACCATCATGTCAGGCCCTGGAGATCCCAGCGCTCCAGCCAGTAACCCCAGCACCAGTGCATCCTCAAGGCCCAGAGTGGCCAGTTGCATTGCCTTTATTCCTGAGCTGAGTGAGCACCTAGCTGGCCTAGAGAATTGTGGCCCCAGACCTCACTAGTTTCCCACCTGGAATCACTTGGAGACGAGATTCATGGGCCTTTGGCAGGGTACATCCTCAAGGACCAGAAGGTTCCAGCAGGTTTCCATCAGCCCAGAACTCTGTGGGTTGGAAAATAGTTGGTCTTCACAGCCTCAGAAACTTAAAAACTCAACCCAAGGTCTGGAGAAGTCAGCACCTAGAGAAAGAGTACATGTGGCCCAGGCTTATGTTTGGGTCTGACAATGACATGGCTTTTTTTTGGCCAGTGGATAGAGGCCCTTAATTATCTTCCCTTTGGAGCACCTGAGGGATGCTGAGATGCTGGAGGCCTTGGAGAAGCTGAGTGGCTAAGCCCATGTGGAAGTCATCACTTTGATGGGATTTCCATTTTAGAGTTTCTGGTTGTTAGCATGGTGGACCTCAGTTGTAGGTGAATATACTGCTACGATGATACCTGAGAGGCTGGGAGCCAGCTGCTTCAGGTGATCAAAACCTCTGAAGGCTTTACTTTGCTAGAAGGCTCACCATCTACAGCTTCCCTGGTACCTTAGGTGGTAAAGAATCCACCTGTGATGCAAGAGACCTGGGCTCGATCCCTGGATCAGGAAGATTTATCTGGAGAAGGGAATGGCAACCCACTCCAGTATTCTTGCCTGGAGAATTCCATGGACAGAGGAGCCTGGNTCACCATCTACAGCTTCCCTGGTACCTTAGGTGGTAAAGAATCCACCTGTGATGCAAGAGACCTGGGCTCGATCCCTGGATCAGGAAGATTTATCTGGAGAAGGGAATGGCAACCCACTCCAGTATTCTTGCCTGGAGAATTCCATGGACAGAGGAGCCTGGTGGGCTACAGTTCCTGGGATTGCAAAGTCAGATGCGACTAACACTTTCACTTTTTTTCCCCACCATTTATACTTCTCTGATGCTGGTCTCAAGCCTGAGGCCTGGAAAGGCCTTATTGGCCCTCTTAAGCTCTGTGGTTGCCCTTTTGTGGGAAGAAGTGAGATGTCTCCAAAGAGGCCTGCAGGGACCCCTCTTGCCTCCATAGTGATGTTGGTGGGTCGGGGGAGACCCTTGGATAGTTTACCTTCCCAGTGAGGTTGCCTTCAGAGATAAGAGGCCATTCCCTAAGAGGAAACCAGAGTGATCCTCAGAAGGGGAAATGAATGCTGGGCTTCCCAAAACAAAAGCTGTCTTCCATACCCGATGTAGAAATCGTTCTGAGCTATTTTTGTTAATTAATTTAATATGAGCATATGTTCTGTTGGTCATTGTCAGTGGTGTAATGTGTAAGATTCTTAAAAGCAAGAGACAGTGCCATGGTGCTAGCTATTGCTACGTACCCACATGTGCATCTTTGTCCTCAGAAGTCATATCTGTAGATACTCTCAAGTTTGCACTTTGACCCACATCATCCTGCTTGATCTTGGCAAGCTCCCTGAGAGGCAGTTTTACTGGATTCAGTGCTCCCAGGAGAAGGACCTTTTGCTTCAGGAAGCCAACATCTTGGATGGCCTTGCAGGCAAACAGGAAGGCGGGGGAAGAGAAAATTGTCTCAAGATAATGAGAATTGAACCCGGGCCACGTGCGCTGGGAACAGCTCTGCGGGGGCGGGCTCCCAGAATCATCTGTCCTTGGTGCTTCCCCAGAGGAGCCCAGACATTGACATGGGCTTTACCCTCTGGTTTCACTGTTGATGATTTTAAACTGACAGAACCAAATGAAAAGATTATAAAAATAGTAAGGCTCTCATTGACCTCCAGATGCTGTGGTGGAGAGTGATTGAAAGATTCACATTAACAATGTGGCTCCCAGAGCACCTGCCTTCAGGCAGACCTGCGGAGGGCAATTCCCTGTACACTTTCCCTCTGGGCTGGGAACAAAATTTCAACCCCAGCGGTGATGGTCTCAGAAAATGATCAGCCCTTGGAAATGATGATGGAGGATGAAAATGCTGTTTCAGCTCTATCTGCAAAGAATTAATTGCCCAAACCCTCCATCCCAGTTCCATTATTTATTCATTTATTTAAGGCTGTACTAGGCATGCGGGATCCTAGTTCCTGACCAGGGATCCAACCCCATGCCGTGGAAGTGTGGAGTCCTTTCCACTGGACCACCAGGAACTCCCCCCACTTCCGTTACTGATGACAGTTAAACTGTGTTAGAGATGCAAGCCTCAGCTGGGAAGGCTCTGTGCAGCTCTTGGGGCCCATGGTCCCTGTGAATCTCAGATGCAGATCTTGGGGCCCCCAAGATCCCCGCAGCTCTCAGGGCCCATGGATGCCTGTGATTCTCAGAGGAGGGGCTTGTGCCCACAGGGAGGGAGAGAGGGACTTCCAGACCCACGGGAGCTCAGTGACCCTGTTTTCATATTTAAATTCTCAACTTCAGTGGTTAAAGGAAGGGTCGGTCTTTATTGTTATTTTTTTTATAAGACTTAATAATTTGAAAATGTACATAGATCAGTACCTTGCAATAACTTATAATGGAAAGGAATCTGAAAAAGAATATATATATNAATTCTCAACTTCAGTGGTTAAAGGAAGGGTCGGTCTTTATTGTTATTTTTTTTATAAGACTTAATAATTTGAAAATGTACATAGATCAGTACCTTGCAATAACTTATAATGGAAAGGAATCTGAAAAAGAATATATATATATGTATATATAAAACTGAATTACTTTGCTATACACTAGAAACTAACAACACTGTAAATCATATATACTTCAGTGAAAAAAAAATCATAGTTCTCTGTAAATAGTTTAAAATACAAATGACATAAGGAAAATAAAAATCACCTAAAATTCTGTCCAAAAAAATTTTTTTTATAGAAATGTTTGAGGTTTGTTCTCCAAATCTCCTGAGAGGACTCGACTCCGTTTCCCATATCTTTACACTGGGTGATCCCAGGTGACCAGCTGTGTGGACCACTGGCTTGGTGAGAAACAACCCAATGAGACAGGGCCTGTCCTCACCTCTCCTGCTCTTGGTCAGGGCAGTGAGAGGGAACACCCCTCCCACAGACATACACCAAGCCCTAACCTTGACCTTGGCCTCCAGGCCTGAGCTCATAGACCACTGGGCCCTGAAGCTCAGGCAGGAGAGGGAACGCGTGCCAGGGCAGGACAAGCCCTCACCTCTGCAGGAAGACCCAGAATGATATGGAACACAAGTTCAGTGCCCTGAGCTTCAGTCTCCCTTCACTGGCTGTGGATTCCGCCCACATCTTAAATCTCTCCAATTTTAATCTGTAGAATTGCAATTATAATATACATGGGCTTATCAGATGAGACAGTGTATATGAAACGGCTTCACCAACTGTCCAAGTGCTGTAAAAGCATAAAGAACCAGAGCCAGCACTGTGGTGGATTTGGTGGGCGGAACCCCATAGGCACTGCAGACTTGGGAAGGGGTTTGGATGCTCTCCCGGGCAGGGCCCAGATGGTATCCTGCCGGCTTCCTCTTTAAGACAGGGAAGGGGACCCATGATTGGCTTTGTCTCAGCCTCAACACTAGCTTAATAACAGAGCTATTTGTGGAGCAGTAACCCTGTGCCCAGCACCGGCCTGAGCATTTTACACACATGATCTCCTTTTCTTCTCCCGGCATCTCTGTGGGATAGGCGTTATGCTTACAGAGAGGTTAGGGCTTCCCTGGTAGCTCGGTGGTAAACAGTCCGGCTGCCAAAGCAGGAGTTTGATTCCTGGGTTGGGAAGATCCCCTGGAAAAGGAAATGGCAACCCGCCCCAGTGTTCTTGCCTGGGAAATCTCATGGACAGAGAAGCCTGGTGGACTGAGTCCGTGGGTCGCAAAGAGTTGGACACAACTGAGCAACTAAACAACAACAGAGAAACTGAGTAACTTGCCCAAGGCTGCACAGCTTAGTCAGTGGCAGAGCTGGGGTTCCCACACAGCTTGTCTCCTTCTTAAGTTAGTGCTCTTAGCCCATTGGCTAGAGCACCTCTTTGATTCCCATTATGATCTGTGTCCTAAGACAGAGGGAAGAAGTGGGTCAGCTGCTTGTTGGTACTGCCCATGCCTCTGCTTGCACTTCTTGGAGAAGGGCATGGCAACCCACTGCAGTATTCTTGCCTGGAGAATCCCACAGACAGAGGAGCCTGGCGGGCTACAGTCCATGGGGTCNAACTTGTATATTTTGAATTTAAACACACCTTGCCAAATCATTTTCTGCCACGTGGTAGACATGAACACTTCTGCTAGTTGTGTTTCCTGCATCCAGTTATCAGGTCTGGATGTTATTATTCTTTTTGATTTTTGCCCATCTGATAGATGAAAATGACATGTTGTTTTATTTTTATTTTCTTCCTGTCATTTATTTCATATGTTCATTGGCAATTTGTATTTCTTCTTTGATAAATTGTCCATATCTTTTGCTTAGTTATTATTTGGGTTGTCTTTTTCATATTTTCAGAGAATAACTTTTATCTGTTAAGCGTGGAATAAATAGTGAGTTATGAAATCATAGGATATTATTTGTCTTCTGAACTTAATAGCATCTCTGCCATAGGAAAATTCTTAATTTTTATAAAAGCCAATCTATTTACTTTATCCTTAATGACTTAAGGAAGGCTTCCTGCCTTCCAAAAGAATCATCCTCAATGTTCAGGAATTCTAATTTTATTATAATGTTTTTATTGTTTTTTAAATATTTATATTTGGAAGTCATCTGGAATTAATTGTAGCATCTGTGTGGAAGCGAGGTCTTAATTTTGTTTTCTTCCATGTGAGTAGTCAGTTGTGTCAACACTATTCATGCCAAACTATCTTCTTCACTGAATTAGAATGCTGATATGTCATCTCCTGAGCTCTCGTATACATTATTTCTAGATTATATTCTGTTCCACTGACCCGCTTGTCTTCTCCTCAGCCAGTGCCTTACTGCTTTGATTATAGTGGCTTTAGAGTTAGTTTTAATAACTGGCAAGGCAGATCTGTTCCATTGTTATTTGTCTTCTTTTGGGGGTCTAGCTGTGGAGAGTGGTCTGTTCTAGAGAGGTCAGGGCTCTTTTCAGATGTTTAATCTTTCAAATGAACTTTAAGATCTTTTTGTCAAGATGAAAGCAAAGAGAAAAAGCACCTGGTGTTCCCACTGGAAGGACATATGTTTTAGCCTCACGTGAGTTTCCAAGCCCATGACTGCCACAGTATAGGGCTGTTGTAGGCACCTACTGGTCTTGTGATCCTGTGAGTGCATAGAAATGAGGTGAAAAAATGAGGCAGCTTTAACCTGACCTTGGAACTTTTTCTGTACAAAATATTGTTGTGTTGTTCCCTTGGAAAAGAAACATAAATTCATATTACGTTCATAGCATTTGGTGATTATGTTTTTATTTAAAATGTATAATGGATCAGAGATAACTGTGTTGGGTGCTGTGCTTGAAAACAATACCCTGTCCATGCCTCGTTGGGTAGGTAGGTTAAGTTATTTTTTTCTTTTTTTTTAAAGAGATGCCAAGATGTAGAGTTTTGAGATGGGAGGGTTTGCACATTCAACATTCCAATAGCTGTTGCCAAATTACCCTTCATGGGGCTGTCCTCCCAGGCTCCCAGCCCTCTCCCCAGATCTTGTCAATTGCCCCCTGCTCCCACACCCCCCTGCTTGGTTTTTAGGGCCATAAAAGAGGTTGGTTCATGATATATAAATAGCTGCTTAAGAGCTATTAAAAGGAGTGGGCGGCAAACTTGGGGTTGACACAATACTCTGTACTCCACTCCCACACCCTCTCCCTTCCCCTTTCATCCATGCCAGGGTCACAGATCATACAAAGCAAGAGGTACCAACTCTGGATCTCCCTTCTGGTTCTTCCTGTCTGAGGAATTCTCTCAACTCTAATGCTTTTCAGCAGCACCCAGGATGCAAGAAACTCTTCTTCTACATCCCTCTCTCTCTCTTACATACACGCATACACTCACACAAAGTGCTTTAGCAGTGCTTGCTGTGTGACGGGGCCCTGGGAGTGCTGAGCTACATTCTATCCCTGGCTCTGTCCCTTTTTTCAAAGTCTATATTTAACCAGTTTGGTCCTAAAGGGAATTAGCCAAGTCAGGGATGCAGTAGTGCCAGAAGCTTGCGATTATGCCAGAGGTGCTGACCTGGAGTCTGAGAATGGACCTCAGGGAGTTTGTGAGCCTCAGAAACTGCCTGCAGCGGTGGCATTTGGGTTCATGTGTGTGTGTGGTTTTTTCCCCACAGCTTCAAGTAGGATCTCAGAGCAGGTATGAGACCACTGCCCCAGAAAGTTGAAGAGCGACTGCCACAGGGACGAAGTAGCTTTGTGAGGAGGTAGAGTAAAGGAATGGCAATCTAGAGTCTAAAGGAGGGATTCTTAACAAGCAAAGATGCAGCAGGGGGTTGTATGTGGAATTTTCTGTGAGACCTCCTAAGACTAGGATGGAGAGATTTCATTAACTCCCAGAGTTCCTGACTCCAAAATTGAAGCATCACAGATACAGAGGCTTAATAATGTAACATACATACATCATCTGAGAGGATAGATATTTCTAATAGTAATGTTTTCAAAATGAATGCATTTAGTTCAGCATAGAAAACTGAAAATCTTCTAGAAATCTAAAAATCACCTATAATCCCAATAGCCAGAGATAATAACTTCTTTTTTATGGATTTTTCCAGTGTCTGGATCTTTCTCTCATGCTCTCTCATCCTCTCTCTTCCCATAAGTGCCTGTGTATACGCAAACCTGGGTTTGCCAGGTGGCTCAAAGGATCCACCTGCCAGTGTAGGAGACGGAGGTTTGATCCCTGGGTCAAGAAGATCTCCTGGAGAAGGAAATGGCAACCCACTCCAGTATTCTTGCCTGGAAAACCCCATGGACAGAGGAGCCTAGTGGGCTACAGTTACTGGGGTTGCAAAGAGTCTGACACGAGTAAGCATGAATACATATGCAAGCCTAGAATCATACTGATTTTTAACATGAATTTTTCTACTTATTATTTTAAACCGCCATTTCCCATTGTTAAATAGTTTTCTGCAACAGTGTTTTTCAACCTCCTTTTGGTAATGGAACCCTTATTTTCAAACCAAATCTTATACAGAAGGCTAAAATATAAAATAAATAAAAGATGAGATGTTCTAGCTAAAGCATAGGGAAAGAAGAAACACAATTTGAAACCCACTGCTCTAAAAATTACAAGTTTTAGTGGCTACGTAGTATTCTATCATATGAATGTGTTCAGTTCAGTTCAGTCTCAGTAGTGTCGGACTCTTTGTGACCCCATGAACTGCAGCACGCCAGGCCTCCCTGTCCATCACCATCTCCCGGAGTTCACTCAGACTCAGTCCATAGAGTCAGTGATGGCATCCAGCCATCTCACCCTCTGTCGTCCCCTTCTCCTCCTGCCCCCAGTCCCTCCCAGCATCAGAGTCTTTTCCAATGAGTCAACTCTTCGCATGAGGTTAGGGTGGCTAGATTTAGGAAATAAAAATATAAGATATCCAGGTAAATTGGAATTTCAGATAAAAATGAATCATCTTTTATATAACTGTTTTTATTGGTCTGGGCAACCTGCATCTTACATGGCAACCTTATCACATCCCATTGTTGGACATTTAGATTATTTCCAATGTTTTACTAGTATGAAATATATTGAGCAGTATATCTGTGTACCCATATCTTCATATACTTATTATTTTATATCACCCTAGGATCAGAATTGCTAGACCAAAGTTTGAAAATGGTTTAAAGGCTTTCAGTACTTTTGCCAAGTTGTTTTCCCCAAAGGAATGCACTCTGGAGTGCTGTGTATGCAAGCATCATGTTTCAGGAAGTGTTAAACGTGTCCATCCATTTTCGGTGGTGTATATTAGTGGTCATTTTGCCCCCACAAGATCCTGAGACACTAAGGTTCAGAGCTGGCAAGTGTGATCCATGGGGTCTAAAATAAGCCAAAACAGACTGGTTAGCTCAGTAGCATCTGGGTGCTTGGGGTCAGGGGTCAGGGCTGAAAAGCAGTAGGGTAGAGATGTACAGGGTTAAAAAAGAAGGACTCTCCATGACAGACTTCACCCAGCAGAAGTAAGGGAAGCTGCCAAGAGCTAGGCCCATTCTAAGGCATTATTTTTAGTAAGCAGCCTTGCGTTCCCTAAAGACAACCATTCTAAGCAGGGGACAGGCTAGAAGAAAAAGTCTTGAAGTTTTTTTCTCCATTTGAAAAAGAAAAATTACGTAAACATAGTATTAACCAAAAGGATGGAAAATCACCCATAATCTCCCTATCCTAACAAATAGCTGTTTTTATTTTTCAATATGCCTTTCTTGTCAAGCTCCATAATTTTTACATAACTGCAATCACAGAATATACAATTTTTATCCTGCTCTTTCCTCCCATTATTGTACAAGTAATATTCTGTGCTGCTACACAGCTTTCATAGCTAATACTGCTAATGGTATTTTTTCTTGATTTCACAGGTAATAATTATTCATTAAGACAAACTAGAACATCTAGATAAACAAAAATAGAATCAATGCACATATTAATTTGTGGCCTGCTTTTTTCACATAACCGTGTATGGTGAACGTCTATCCGTGTTATAAAAGTACATTTCTACAACTTTTAAGGTAATTGCAATGTGTTTTATTGAAGGGGTATACCAAAGTTTATTTAACCAATTCCCTATTACTGGAAATTTATGGGATTTTCCTCCACAATTTTGCTATTATAAATGGGATCCTTTCTTAATCATTTCCTTAGGATGGATTTCTAAACTTGAATCATATGTACACATTTTTTTCAGATTTTTGATACATATTGGTACGTTTATCTCTAGAAGATTGTACCAGTTTATATGCCCTCTGTTAACATGTAAGAGTATATTTATTTCCCCATAGCCTATGACAATTATTATAAATGGTTACCAAATATTCTTTTTAGTTAATAGAACATAATTGACAATCTTTCCCCTGAAAATTTGGATTATATTCAAATTTTCATTCTTATAAATGACTGTCATGAACATCTTTATGCCAGTATTTCTCTGTAATTAATAATCTGATTGGGGCTTCCCAGGTGGCATTAGTGGTAAAGAACCTGCCTGCCAATGCAGGGGATGTAAGAGACACAGGTTCGATCCCTGGGCTGGGAAGGTCCCCTGGACAAGCTCATGGCAACCCACTTTAGTATTCTTGCCTGGAGAATCCCATGGACAAAAGAGCTTGACAGGTTACAGTTCCTAGGGTCACAAAGAATTGAACATGATTAGAGCGACTTAGCATACATGCATGCAATTATATGATTAAAATAGGAAAATGAGATGAGAAGGCATATTTATACATCACTCCCTTCTTCCAAAGGTTAAATTTAAATATTCTGAATATATGGGAGATTTGGAGCCCATTTGGTACCCTGCCATGACTAGGGGAAGATAATGGACAGAATAAAATAGAAAAGGCCATGTGCCAAAAGATATAGCACTAGAAATGTACTGCTGGACTGTTTTCCAAAAGGGTGCTAGTTTAATAACTTTCAGGGAACTTAAAAACAATTTAATATGAGTCAAAGATATTAGTCAAGGAAGAAAAGCACTATCTGTCATAAACCCACCATAATGTCATTTTCCACAAATGACTCTCAAATCACAATAAAACACACATTTCTGTTCCTCTTGGACCCAAACTAGGCCCATCTGCCTAGTCCATGCACTTGGCAGGAGTTTCCAGTGGTGGTCTCGGGTTAACTTGCTTCCTGCAGCTTCTCCATTCTAGATAGTCTTTGTATTCTTACCTCCTGTCCAAACTCAAGGCCCCAGAAGGAGCAAGGACCATTTTGGTGACACTTAATCAGAGTTGCTGGTCCTTCCTCTAGCTCCCACAGAACTGGGGTCTCTGGAACACAGTGTACACCTTCCCCATGTGAGAAACACCCACTGATCACCTACATAAGAAGACGCTCTTGGCTCTTTAAAGGTTTTCTACAATCTGCAATAAATATGTCTTGAAGAATGATGAGGTGAGTGGATATAGTTATAGTTCATTTAATGTTCAAGGTGGAAGATGCCTCGGGGTCCATCTTGCTCAACCCCCCTCCTTTTATACAGTCATTTAGTGAGGGCCTCCCGTGGCCCGGATGTGATGATTGTATATAACACACTTGATACTTCGGGGTGGTAAGTATTATCACCTTCTCTCTGCAGCTGTGGAAACTGCTGTACTCAGAGGTTAACCCAGGCTCTGCAGAGCGGCTTGTGAGCTAGCCTGAGACACCCGATCGACAGCTCTTCACAGTCCTCCTTGGCCTGCCTGCCTCTTTCAACCAAGTTACTAAGTTAAGCACTCAACACCAGACACTTTTTTTTAAATGCCTGTGCTGGGTCTTCATTGTTGCCCACGAGCTTTCTCTAGTTGTGGCCAAGCAGGGCATTCTCTCGCGTTGCGGTGCGTGGGCTTCTCGTTTGTTGGCTTTTGTTGTGGAGAATGAGCTGTAGAGCTTGGCCTCAGAAGTTGTGGTGCATGGGCTTAGTGGCCCTGTAGTATGTGGGCATCTGCCCAAAGCAGGGATCGAACCATGTCTCCTGCATTGTTGGCAGATTCTTTACCGCTGAGCCATCTGGGGAGCCCTTTAAAAGGCTAAAAAAGCATAAAATGAACAGAATGAACAAAAAGGAAATGACACCAGTTGCCCATGAGCCTGAGGACCAATCTCTTCAGAGTGTACTTTCGGGGTTGGTTCCTCAAGTACAGTTGAGGTTAGTGGCCTTGACCAGGGTTAGCTTAGCGTTTTCCCCACATCCCATTTTTAGTTGTTAGAGTCTCACATTGGGGAGAAATCAAGCTGTGTCTCAAGCATCATCTGAATGCTGAATTCACCTGCAACAGCCACCCATTCCCTCACCTTTTGTACTGTCTCCATCTGGCTATTGATTTGTTTCCTTCAATATCCTTTGTAATAAACTGGTAATCTAATGAATTTGGTGAGCTGCTCTAGCAAATTAATTGAACCCAGTGAGGGGGCTGTAGGAACCTGTGGTTTTTAGCCAGTAGGTCAGAAGCACAAGGAACGGCCTGGGCTTGCAGTTGTGTCTGAAGTGGAAGGCAGTCTTGGACTGAGCCCTGAACCCGTGAAATCTGATACCACCTCTAGGTAGATGGTGTCAGGATTGAGTTGAACGGTAGGACACCCAGCTGGTGTCCAAGAATTGCTCACTGGTGGTTTGGGGAAAACCCTCTACACCTTGCAATTGGGTCCCAGAATCCTTCATCTCTCTTTTAAATCAAGGGTCTCAGCTAAGATCTCAGAAGGATAGAGGAAGATACTTTTCCTCCCTTAAACTTTCCTTCTCCTCCTCTCCATCTGAAACTTCTGCCCCAAATTGTTATAGCTGAGGAAGGGGTTACTTTTCATCAATTTATTTATTCTGAAATTCACTCTGAAAATGTTTATGTTGATGACGACAGTAATAAGCTCAACTCTTTTAGGTAGAGAATTAAGGTTCATCTGGCTTTCAAGGGAACATTTCATGCAAAGATGGGCTCAATAAAGGACAGAAATGGTATGGACCTAACAGAAGCAGAAGATTTTAAAAAGAGGTGGCAAGAATACACAGAAGAACTGTACAAAAAAGATCTTCATGACCTGGATAATCACGATGGTNACTCTACCATGGTGGTGGTTTAGTCTCTAAGTTGTGTCCGTCTGTAGCCTGCCAGGCTCCTCTGTCGATGGGATTTTCCAGGTGAGAATACTGGAGTGGGTTGCCATTTCCTTCTCCAGGGGATCTTCCTGACCCAGGAATCGAACCCAGGTCTCCTGTATTGCAGGCAGATTCTTTACCAACTGAGCTATGAGGGAAGCCCAACAGTCTACTATATATTTTTGAAAATAAATCTATGCATTTATATATGCATATATTTATGAACTCTTTGTACAAAATGAAGCACAATATTCATACATAACTTACTCCTCCTAACATTTGTTTGGAATTCTATGGTAAGAATAAACTGTAATTTATTTAATCAGTCCTCTACTGATGGGCATTGAAATTGTTTCCTGTATTTTAAATAAATGCTACTGTAATTAAGGTACTTGTACATTTCAAATACTCATGTGAGTTTAATTATAGAGTTAATATCTAGAAATGTAAGGTGATCATATAATCTGTCACATAAACTAAGACAAGTTCTAAATCAGAGAGGGTCCTGAGAGTACATTCAGGAAATATACTGCGGCTGTCTCAGGAAAATCAGGTATATGTTTATATAAATTTGAAACTTCTATTGAGTCAAATGGCATTAATAGCATTTAAAATGCTGGTGTTGGAACTTCCCTGGTAGTCCAATGGTTAAGAATTCACCTTGCAATGCAAGGGATATGGGTTGAATTCCTGGTCAGGGAACTAAGATCCCACATGCCTTGGGGGAACTAAGCCCTTGAGCCACAACTACTGAGCTTGTGTGCTCTGGAGCCTATGCACCACAACTGGAAAGCCTGAGTGCTGCAACTAAAACCTGACCCCGCCAAATAAGTAAATATTTTTTTAAAATGCTGGCGTTGTGAGCCTTGGTCATAGCAGTTGATAATCCACCAACATATAAGGGCTCCTATTTCTTCAAGCTTTCAAAATACATTATGGTAATAATTATCTTTGAATTTACTAAACTTCCACAAACTGGAATCAAGATTGCTGGGAGAAATATCAATAACCTCAGATACGCAGATGACACCACTCCTATGGCAGAAAGCAAAGAAGAACTTAAGAGCCTCTTGATGAAAGTGAAAGAGGAGAGTGAAAAAGCTGACTTAAAACTCAGCACTCAAAAAACTAAGATCATGGCATCCAGTCCCATCATTTTATGGCAAACAGATGGGGAAACAATAGAAACAATGAGAGACTTTATTTTGGGGGCTCCAGAATCACTGCAGATGGTGACTGCAGCCATGAAATTAAAAGATGCTCCTTGGAATAAAAGCTATGACCAACCTAGACAGCATATTAAAAAGCAGAGACATTACTTTGCCAACAAAGGTCTGTCTAATCAAAGCAATGGTTTTTTCAGTAGTCATGTTATGGATGTGAGAGTTGGACTATAAAGAAAGCTGAGCACCAAAGAACTGATGCTTTTGAACTGTGGTGTTGGAGAAGACTTTTGAGAGTCCCTTGAACTGCAAGGAGATCCAACCCATCCATCCTAAAGGAGATCAGTCCTGAGTATTCATTGGAAGGACTGATGCTGAAACTAAAATCCCAAAACTTTGGACATGTGATGTGAAGAGCTGACTCATTGGAAAAGACCTTGATACTGGGGAAGATTGAGGGTGGGAGGAGAAGGGGACAACAGAGGAGGAGAAGGGGACAACAGAGGAGGAGAAGAGGACAACAGAGGATGAGATGGTTGGATGGCATCACTGATGTGATACATGAGTTTGAGCAAGCTTCAGGAGTTGGA